>BLKR01007664.1:0-33316 GCA_011170035.1 Teleogryllus occipitalis
GACAGACGGACTGACAGACGGACTGACAGACGGACTGACAGACGGACTGACAGACGGACTGACAGACGGACTGACAGACGGACTGACAGACGGACTGACAGACGGACTGACAGACGGACTGACAGACGGACTGACAGACGGACTGACAGACGGACTGACAGACGGACTGACAGCCGGACTGACAGACGGACTGACAGACGGACTGACAGACGGACTGACAGACGGACTGACAGACGGACTGACAGACGGACTGACAGACGGACTGACAGACGGACTGACAGACGGACTGACAGACGGACTGACAGACGGACGGACAGACGGACTGACAGACGGACTGACAGACGGACTGACAGACGGACTGACAGACGGACTGACAGACGGACTGACAGACGGACTGACAGACGGACTGACAGACGGACTGACAGACGGACTGACAGACGGACTGACAGACGGACTGACAGACGGGCTGACAGACGGACTGACAGACGGACTGACAGACGGACTGACAGACGGACTGACAGACGGACTGACAGACGGACTGACAGACGGACTGACAGACGGACTGACCAGACGGACTGACAGACGGACTGACAGACGGACTGACAGACGGACTGACAGACGGACTGACAGACGGACTGACAGACGGACTGACAGACGGACTGGCAGATAGACGGACAGTAGATACAGATCTTAAATATATTTATATCTTGGTCATTGATCAATCACATGAAAAAACATAGGAGTTAACTGAACCAATGCGATTCAATAAAGGAAATAAAATGTATTTGCGAATTAGTAAATATATTACGCACATACTAACTTCTCTTACATTATCTATTCAAGGAATAATTCATATCAACCGTGAAAATGAGAATATTTTTAATTCACAAATGGATACCTAATGCTTAAAATGAAAAAAAAAAATACGGATAAGTTTCAAATTGAACAGGAAACGACAAAAAATGGAAGACCTAGAATAGTTGGCACATGTGCAGTTTGAAAGAAGAAAAAAGGTAAATTTGTAAAAAAACAAAAAAAACTAAATATTCGAGAAACTATTATTAATGAATGACATAAATCTATGCGAAGTATAGTGTCTTTAGTAGAAATGAATTCAGGACAATTAAGAGGTATATCAAAAATATATAACGGATATGCTTATATTTTAACCAATATTGATGTATTTGCAAAATATGCATGAGCATTACCAGTTCAAAGTAAATCGGAATTAAATGTATGTACGGCCATGGATAATAATATTTCAAAATATTTACAAACATATCGTGTAAAAAAGAATTTTGTAATCAAGATTTTCAACATCTTATGAAACAGTATAATATTTACCATTATTCTAGTTTTTCAGAACTTAAAGCATCTGTAGATGAACGATTAAATCGTACATTTAAAGAAACTAGAGGTTCTACAGAATGGCACAGACTTTCTCGTAGCAAATTTTTCTAATTTCCTTGGTGTGGACTGGTTTTAAGGTCTTGCTCCATTCTCTGGCCAGCTGCAGTGCTTCTATGTACCGTCGCTCAAAGTATTTTTTTTTTTTTTACATTTTCTCAACTTTTCGGTTTCCTAATAGTAGAACCGAAATCTTACTTCAAGAATATTTAAGAAGAGTAAAACCTCGCCTTAAACAGAAATTTTCATTGAAAAATTTGACGGCGGTTTTAAGAAATGGGCGATTAAGCATTACTGTAAAATGCGAAATTTGAAGTTCATTTTCACAGGAAAATATTAAGTTTATGAAATATTTCATTTGAAGTAATTTGAAGCACTTCCACTCAAAAATGCAATAATGTATATAAATCGTAATAACGTGTACAAATTGAAATGTGCATATTAACTGTATGAGAAATATTTAAAAAATTATATTTGTGTAATTTTTGAAAAAAAAAAGAATACACCAAAATGAACTTTGTCATATTAAACAGTGTAAACAGCACTATTCATTGGAAAAGTTTGAAGAAAAAATTTGAAGCCATTTTTCAGAAAATGGCGTTTGAGCCTTTCTGAAAATGCGGAATTTTAAGCTCATTTTAACAGAAAACTATTGAGTTTTCGAGATACTTTGTGACATTATTTAAAGCACATTTATGAATAAATCTAATAATGTGAAGAAATTGCCTCTAATGTAAATATTACCGACGTGAGAGACAAGTAAAAAATCACGGTTTTGTAATTTTTGAAAAAAACAAACGAATAGAGCAATATGGCGTTTGTCATCGTATAGGGTTCGTTTGACACTAACCCTACCTAAAATTTAAAGAAAAAATTTGGAGCCGTTTTTGAGAAAATTTTGTTTTTGTAATTTTTTAAAACTGCTAATATTGCACGCACTATTGTACGAAAACTACTGTGTATGTATGCCTGGGCCTAGTTAAATTCCCATGCTTGGGGTAAGAGCGACATGAGGCGAAAATAACGTATTATCTTCTCCGTAATTAGCAATATCCGCCTGCTTGAGCTTTTCTTCCTCACCCAGCTACAGAAACTGGGACGATTTGTAAAGGAAAGCTGCATCTCTATTTTTGCCTCGACCGGGAAACGAACCTGGGGACCACAGCACGAGAAGCTAGTACGCTGCCCGTGTGCTATTCCAGAGACTTTAAAAAGTTGATAAAATTTTCAGACTTTAAACAACGAAAAAATTCAAACTTTTGCAACTTTTGAAAATTCAGAGTTAACCGTGAAATTCGGACCTATGACACCTTTATAAGTGTGTTTTAGTCTATTCTTTCAAGAAATTCAAAAAGAAAATTTGGAGCCGCTTTTGAGAAAATTTTGAATATGTCCGGAGGACTTCGTGTAAAGTACCCCCAAATTTTAAAGCATTTTTTTCAGTTTTCGAATTACAAATTATTTCAGGCCAATACGTACTACCTATTATTAAGAAAACCACTGGTTATTTTCATGCTACGAAAATATGTCAAAATGGAGGAAAACGATTTGATAACTGGTTAAAACCAAGTATTTAATAATGCTCTGAATTTGGGTTGTCACTTTCATTAGGAACAAATGAATTGATGAATGCTGTTTCATCAGCCCGGTTGGCCCGATCATTCGGTAAACAAAAATAATGACATTTGGATGCGCGAATTCGCGCTCCTTAATTCTTTGATTTAAAATTTAGTATTTTATCGGCTGTATTCGACGAAATTATGTTAATCTGGTAATTTAGAATACAAATATTTAGGGTCTCCGCATGTGGAGGGTCTATAATGAAATTCAGCTCTACAGATCTGCAGGGCTGAAATATTATTAGAAAACAGTGAATTATTATGAAGTAAAACTAAAGAATTAATTCAATATTGTGATGGAAAAAGCGATAGCCAGAATTCTTAAAATTCCGGCTTCTTCGGAAAAAATAGTTGACCCACATATGGGTCATCTAAATACTATCAATCCAAAAGGATGAAATTACGATACTTTGCTAAATATTTCATGATTTACAAGCCGATCTTCAGATCTGGATATCGGCTCTACCTATGAAGTAAAACTAAAGAATGAATTCAGTATTATATTAGCTAAATACTGTAGAACCAAAATATCGAAATCAAAATAATTATTTCTTGATTTAAGGTCTGAGCCTCGGTTTTATCTATGAACTAATCGAAACGAATTATATATGACCACCGATCCGCGAATTCTAGGGGCGGCTTTATTTATAGGATTATTCATCATAAATTCCTTCATCAGCTATTTCATCTTCTATTTCGATATCATCTATTTGAGTATCATCAGTTTTAGTATTTTCATCATCAATTTTTATATTTTCATCAATTTTAGGCATTTCCCCAAACATCCTATGTCTAATTATAACAATCCAGTCTGGAGCATCGAGGTAGCGAAATAAGCATTCACAGGCAAGAGTCTCCCTGTAAACAAGTGATTCTATCATTAACCGTCCCACCGCGCCGTTGAGTACAGGCCAATCTGCAACGCTCTCTAGTTTCGATGTGTGTTAAACTGAAACTGAAGTCAGTGTTCTACGATAGTGCAACGAGTGAACATCGTGTGGCAGTGCTGTGTGCTGCAACCGAGCCGCGGTACGTACCTCTCCGACCTAGTGTTCAATGTATTAACATGGGAGACGAAAATCTTCGTAACCTCAGTCGCTCTTCATCTACTTCTACCAACGTTCTTGGTGATTCGTAAAAAAATGTTGGGTCACGTAAATGATTCAACGGCCAAGACGCTGAAGGCAGTAGAGGAGGAATAGCTACACATCACGCTTTCAACGTCAATGGCTCACAACAATCTGTAAGTACATTTAACCGCTTCACCCCGTTAGCGGACCATGCTAACGGCGAGTCAGTAGAAGCAGATGACCTTCCCTTTGCTCAGATCCAGAGATAGACTTCTTCAATTTTTGTGCAAGAAGTTAAAAATTATAAACAGCTTCTTAGTGAAATCTAAAAGGAAATTCGTTATAACTTGATTCTACTAAATAACTGAATACAAAAAGGTAGTAAAATTCTCTAACAGTAATAATGAGCAGTATCACACTTTTATGATTCAAACGGCAAGGTTGAAAATGCCATATTAAGTAATATTCTGATGGATTATACAGCATATGAAATACACGCTTACATTTTTGGTATTGTAGCTCCCGATTGAATGACAATACCCCCCTCTCCTTCCAGTTTGTGACCTTAAAGTGCTAGTACGCTTAAATCGGAGTATAATCAGTGTTCGTGAGCAAAATTGTGTGTTGTGCGTGAGTAGAACTTTTGTACGTGCTCGTAATGACTCCTTACTACCGGTCTAATCTTCGCCTATTTGCGCGGGCGATCTTTACTTATCTGCCAGTTTCCAGGGTTTGGCGCTAAAAGTTCTATTTAGTGTGTGTCTCTCACAGATGCTATTGCTTTGAAAGTGAATATATGTTACTTATTATAATTATATTCATGCGTGTGAATGTTGTGCGAAGTATTCCACGATACACATTGTATACAAATAACCTTACTGAGCTATCGTAGGGTTCTGGCTAGTGTAGAATTACAAAATCCACTTTCAATTCATAAGACAAGCCAGTCGTCGATGTTTTAAGAGTAACTTCTAACATTTGCATTCTTGCAGGGGATAGTTTAATTGGTTGAAGTCTAGAACACGGTACAACCTAAGGAAGTCGTTTAAACCCGCATTTCGCGCCGCTGTGGCGAGAGGTAAATCCACGATGGAGGGGATGAGGGGTGGCTAAGCGATTACCACAATTGGTCACAAACGTGACGTTAGGGGAGGTAATTTCACCCTAGGGTCTAGTCGGAGCTCCATTAGAAAATAGTGCTGCCTGCGATCGTGGGGTGTCTGTGATAAAGCTTTCATCGTTCGAATTCGTTTCAGCAGTTTGAATTCGAGATTTTCTTATAAAGTGCTTTTGTATAAAAGTGAATTGGTAATTATGCGATGGATAGACTCAAGGATATTTATAGTAAACGCGAGTGCCGAAGGCACGAGCCTCGCCGTGACTTGGATCCGAGCGAGCGAAGCGAGGAAACTTGCCTTTTAAAGTAATTTGGTCATTAAAATGCGGCGGAGACAGTGTATGAAGGGCGAGCAATCGAAATCGCCTGTAGGAAAGTTTTTTTTAAAATTTCTACCAGAGCTCTTAGCGTAATTTGAGGGAGGGCTTAAGGAGACTCCCCACTCCCTCCCCTTCGCTCTCCCCCCCCCCCGCCGCCTCGCTTCTCTAATGGTGTACCGTGTTCCGAACTTTAACCGTTTAATTTTATAGTCGTTATAATTATTAATTTAAGATTAAGGTTTAACAAAAAACAATAAGTAAATATAGTAATAAAAATTGACAAAACTGATCTTGAAAACAGAAGCGCTCAGGTCATTTCAAGTGGCTGTTCTTTCTCAGTTCGTCGCAGATTATTGCGGAGAAGAACGTGGATAACCTACATCTATTCCACATGGGTTGACCGCCTCTTCGCGTGCAAAATACGAGTAAAAGTGTTATATATACTAAGGCTTCGGGGTCATCTCCCGGAGGAATGATAGTTTGCGTATTGAAGGCGGTAGGGTGTTAGTTTCCTTTATTCTTATGAACAGATAAGTATTATTACTTAATATTTTAACTTTTGGAAAATTATGGATTTTTTCTGGAACTTTTTTCGTAACCCAAAAATGTTAAAAAAGCATTGGCTCATATCAATCGATGTTTTGAAAACCTCGACATCGATGTTGTATCCCTAGCCTCTACCACAGGCCTTCACAATGCCTGTTCCCGCGGGTATTCTACACGCAAAAACCGGAGCTCTGCCCGAGTAGATTGGTAGATTGGTTGATTAGTACCTGGACTTCTATGCAATGAACCATGCTTTGAAATTATTTGCCTACTTCTTTAAATGAGTAATGTCCCATGTTTGTAGCTATAAATGTCATAATTCACTGTTTATTTTCTTCTTTGCACTGCTATGTATCGACATATTTTCCTTTTTTTATTTTTCTTATAATACGCTCATCGTGACTGTTAAACAGTATTTAAAACAGTGGAATGTTTTGAAAATATATTATTTAATTCTAGCTACTATTAATTTACAATTTAATAATTGATTTTTTATCAAGAAAGTTATAATATCCAAATGATGGCAAAACGAACTAAATTATGTCCGTATACCTAACGAAAACGACAGATGTTCTGAATATTGTTCAACTCTAATGTAGGAGATATTTATAAAGATTAAGTTGGCGCCAGTGAAATTGAATTAATGTTATATGGACAATATTATACTCTTAAAATTCAGTTAATATATTTTAATTACATCAAAGTCGTAAATGATTATGAATAAATAGTGTTCGTTGATTTGATAATAGAAATACATAATGTTCTCTTGTCAAAAATTAGAGCAGAAAGTAATACTGAATTTTAGGATTCTTCTTTCATATAACTGTCTTAATCAATTAAAAGTAGTGAATAAAAATAGTTAATTACTGCATTTGTCAAATAAAAAAAATCAATATTACAATTCAATATTACAATTTTGTGCTTAGCAGCACACTAAATTTGTGATCACATCGTAGCAAAGTGAATTACAGTGTCAACCCTTCAAGCATTTATAATAATTGGTGTCTGAACCAAATGTGTATGTGTATAATTTGTTTTAAGATCATATTTGACATTGTCCTCTAATAACAACAAGCATTTCCAATATGACGGAAAAGACAATATTAAATGTATGTTACAATCCGTCAGGCTCTCGCTGATTGCAATTTCAATTTACGCGCTATGGTTCGAATTGCTCATTCTGATTGGTGGTCCCCACTTCCAGAATGGGTTCCATCCCTACCCTCCTTAGCTTCCAGGATTTGCACTAGAGTGGCTCGCGGCCGGTTGTCGAGGTCAGCGAAAGTGCAAAATACTGTGCAGGCCTGCTCTACCAGCACTGTTCCCAGTTATATTTGCCACAGAACGTTGCCTATTCTGTTTAAAGAGAGAATATTTAGATATTTATTAAGTCAAAAACAGTAAAAAACTGTATGTGACGTATGGGGGAGAAAATCGTCTGCGCACGCTTTCTTGAGTTTCGGAATCCCTTCTCAACAATTTAACTATTAATAGTTGAAAGATGAATAATAATAATAATAATAATAATAATAATAATAATAATAATAATACCCCTTCCTTTGGATCGGCTATTCTTAGAATGGCATTGGAGGCAAGTTCCACGATTTCTCCTTCAATTTGGAATACAATCCAGCGCTTAAAACGCTTTCGTTGTGTAGTGGTGCCTCTGGTTGTTTAGGGAATGTAATAGGGAAGTCTGTTTTCGCTACAATTTTTATTTCATCCTGGCAAATGGCAAATATCAATTCCAAGAAGAAACTTGGGAAGAGAAATCCCTTCATGACGAACAACCTTTAAGACGACCAATTTTAGGTACAAATTTACATGGTCGGCATAAAGGAGTTTCACTGTACATTGGGATACCGAGACTCAAAACCGACAAAACCCAGGCTACGATGATGCAGGGGGAACGATATTGTCATTGCCCTACTACAGTCGGAAAGGTATCACCAACACTTAGGAACTGGGAAAGCGCGTCTAATTCTGCACTAAGCTTAGAAAAAAGTACTTTACTGTCCCCTGCGGTTGAACCAGAAAGAGACGACGTTGAAACACTCGCATCTCTTCCATGGCTGGAGGAGAATTCTAGCGACCGGCTGTTCTGATCGGTAGTTTTCCATGGTTTCTCCGATCAACATCAGGCGAATACCGGAGTTTACCGAATACCTTAACAAACGGGCTACGGACCGCGCACGATCTTTCTTGCCTCTTCCTTGTCCAATCCTCTCCCCTTACACTAACATGCACTACACTACCACAAATTCCGGGAGACCGGGCGGGAGCTTAGAGGTTGCCCCGGCTGAGGCGGTGCCCCGCTGTTGGGAGATACCTCGTTAGGAAAAAAACTCTGCTAGCCGACGGTAGGTCACCACGGATCTCGCCATCCAGCGGGGGAAGAACACCGCCACCTCACGAGAAGAAATATACACTACACTTACGGGACTAATGACCTAGTAGTTGACGCGCCCGGAATCACTAACAATCAATCAATCAATCAATCTTGCATGGTGGCGTCTCCCGTCCGCTCCCATCGCCCCTCCGGGCCCCTCCGCGGCGCGTCGCGGCGGCCGAGGTCGAGGGCCTGGAGGCAGGAGGTGCTCGCGCGCGAGGCCGAGGCCGCGACCCATGCGGCGCCCGCGCCAGCAGGGCTCGGCCAGCGGCCACTCAGCGCCCGCAAATTGACCATGTCCGCGCTCGCCTCCCCCGCGCGGGCCGCCCTCCGCTGGCCAACCGGCCCAACTCCACTGGCTTTCTCTGGCCGTTGAAGGCGAACGCTGTTGTGAGCCCAGGGACAAGATATGCCTTGTGTTACATTATTACTAACAGTACCTTAGAAAATTCTATTGTTTCAATTTTTAGCTATAAAGTTTTGTAATACGTGGTTAGGCGGAAGAGTGGGCCTCATGGCCCGGGTCTCGCAACATTAATAAAGTAAATTGTAATAATTATAATAATAATAATAATAATAATAATAATAATAATAATAATAATAATAATAATATGTTTACACATTGCTGGTTCACAGGAAGACCTGGTTCTCAAATAACAACTGACTTTTTGTCAAGTTGATATTTATGCTATAATTTGCTATTTACTTAAGAATCAGAATTTATAAGTTTTTGGACAATGCGGCAAGTATTTAAGATAACAGGCTTCTGCATTAATTTGAAAAGCCTTGGAGGGATATCAAGTTTTTGAAGCTTTTCTTTGACGTGTTTTTTCTGTAAGGCCATTATTGGAGAAAATTATTGGGAGAACGAATACTTGGTCGTTTCCATTGATCTTTGATGATGATGATGATGATGATGATGATGATTACCACTCAGGTAGAAATCATGGGCCCCGCGAAGACCCCTAGTGAGTGCGCCCACGCTGAAGATTGCTAAATCGTTTTTTATAAGTCATACAGGGAAAAGAAAGACCTGCTATAACTGTCGCATCCCTCAAGTAGTCTCCTCCATTAATCAATTTTTTTCTTGGAACAGATTGTTTCTGCCATAAGACACGTGTAATTGTTCCCTCTTTTAAGCGGTCACCTGTCATGCAGCAAGTGGCCAGGTACATTTCGTAGAGGCACCTGTATTAGACGGTGACAAATTTGTGATGTTGAGCCATAACACTGTACGAAGCGGAAGAGTAGCAGACATTACTGTTGATTCAGTCACTTTCTGCACCGGGACGAGTCACATTACTTTAAACGTGAAATCCAGCACAGTGTATCTTGTGGAGGATTGATTTCTGTTCAAAATAACAACAGATACTCAACAAATGGCTGAAAAAGAGTGCAAAACTGGGACATGTAATGTTTTTTTTCTATTTACTTAAGTGCGCACGTTCAAGAAAGCGATCAGTTTTTGGAGTTTAATTGTAAATAAAAAGGCAAGACTATACGAGAATAAGCTACTGGGTCAATGATCCCCATCTCGATCAGGGTATGCGTACGGGTGTCCGTGGAGTGTGAGCGCGTGCAGATGCGGTACTCACCTGGTACCCGCCTCTCACACGGCACCACGCACGATGATGAGCCAACAGCGTGGACTCTACTGCTTACTGCTGGCTCTACGCCCACGCAATACACATGCATATCGGCCTCCGGTAGCTCAGAGATATAGCCAGAGGGCTACTAAAGGAAAAGGCTGGAGGATCACCTCGTAAAAGGATTGAAAGAATTCGCCCGACATAATAAAGAAAAAATTGAACTAATATTAATTTAATGATACGAAAGTTTAAAGAAAAGGGATTATGCATCTTGGAACAAAACAAATAAACTTACAATCTAAGAAAATACAAACCAATTATAACTTACTCTACTATTTACAAATGCATGCCGGGCCCGAGCGATGAATTATTAATAATAAGAAAACTAATTCTAAAACTTAATTAGTAGTAGGCAAAAATAACTAGATAACAGTTTACACCCAAATGAATGAAAACAAAGTTGTATGCTATTAATGAATGTGCATTGTTTTTGACAGATCTAGAATTCTAATGTCTTTCTTAGTTCACCCTCCAAGGCAGAAGCAGGTACCTGGTAAAGGCGAAGGCCGTTGCCGGAGCTGGAGCCTGGAGTCTTGCCGCTATGCGGATGTGATGCACAAGCCATTCTGCACCAGCTGAGCGGATGCTCCATGTCCCCAGACACGATGACCAATGTGAGCCGCCGTGGTCTAATTTGGCAATCGCGCCGCGATCGCGTGAGTGACTCGAAGATATACCAGCAAGGCGTATGAGCAGCTTGGAGCCCTAGATAACGGCAGCCTGTAGACCTGATTGATGCTGATGACAACTGGCAAGGCACAAATGCCGACTGCCAGCGTAGCACAAGTTCCTTCGACGCGAGAATCCCCGTGAGCCCGCGCGACCATCTCTCATATGGCTGACGAGCAAAATGCCTGCGCGAATCTAGCACGTTGGAATCGCTTGGGAATAGCTTATGAAACTCTGAGATCTGACAACTGTGCGATCTCCATCTCAACTCAATGAACTTCAACATATGAACCCGT
Organism: Teleogryllus occipitalis; assembly: GCA_011170035.1. Taxonomy (NCBI): domain Eukaryota; kingdom Metazoa; phylum Arthropoda; class Insecta; order Orthoptera; family Gryllidae; genus Teleogryllus; species Teleogryllus occipitalis. The sequence continues at coordinate 11,083 of BLKR01007664.1, forward strand.
GAGCGCGGTGGTCACAAACAATATATATAGAAAACCGTGCCACCCACGTGGTGGTCGCGGAGGTGGCGGTCTGAAATGGAGGGGTGGTCCCTTGGTGCCACCGTGGGACGGGCTCCCAAAACCTCTAACAAAACGGGCGCGGTAGCGGTAGCGGCGCGGTAGAACAATACGTGCACAGACGATCACGTTCTTTGATGAGGGGCGAATGTTCAATACCTTGACGTCTAGTCGTGGTTTCGCCGTCCTTCAACCACTTTCCTTAGATTATCATGACCGTACCTCGCAAAACGCCGACAGCTTCTTCTTTTCCGTGATGGTTCTGTCGTCGCGCCGTTAGAATCTGCCCTTTTTTCAAAATCAATTAATGTCAGCAGTGTTGCTCATTTTCGGTATATGTCTACGCGGGGATTAGTCCTCATTAGTTGCTACTTCACTTATTTACATTCCTTACCGCGTCAGCTCCCTCTAACGATGTTACGGCGCGTTCATTCTCGCGGTCAGCGGTGGTGCCTATTAAGTTTCATCAGTGGCGGACTGTAGGTTCAAAACTTGGGGATGCCCAGACAAATTCAGGCACGGAATCATATTTTGAAATTGAAAGTCAATGACCTTTGGTTTACAGGTCAACTGTTATGGGCGACATAACAAATAAAACAATTAGATTTAATATTTCTCATTTTTTTGGATTACTTCTCCGCGAAAACAGCACTTTCAATAAAGATGTTCTTGTGTCCTCTGAAATACTAGATTGATTAATTGTTTTTTTCGTGTTTCCGGGCGCGTCAACGGCTTTGGTTATTCCCGTTAGTGTAGTGCATGTTTTTTCTCGGGAGATGGAAGTGATCTTCCCCCGCTGGATGGTGAGATCCGGCGCCGACCTACCATCGGCTAGTGGGGTTTCCCCCTAACCAGGACTCTCCCACCAGCGGGGCACCGCCCCAGCCGGGACAAGCTCTAAGCTCCCGACCGGTCTCCCGGAATATGTGGTAGTGTAGTGCATATTAGTGTAAGTGTGAGTGTAAGGGGAGAGGATAGGATAAGGAAGAGGAAGGACAGATCGCGCGCGGTCCGTGGCCCGTTTGGTAGGGTACTGCTCCGGCATTCGCCTGGTGTTGATCGCAGAAACCACGGAAAACTACCGATCAGAGCAGCCGGCGGCTAGACTTCTCCTCCAGATGGCGACTGAATTCGACGTAGCTGAAAAGATAGTGTCGAAAATCCTGCCGCCGCGCCGTCAGGACTGGAACCTAGGATCTCCCGGTCAGAGGCGCTGCAGTGACATCAGTTGATGCACTGAGGTACCGCTCCTGGTTGAAATACTAGATTTTCCACTCAATGGATCCATCGCAACCACAGCGCCTCCACTGTCTATGACCGCAATACGCCTTCACAGAAGGAGGCCAGATGCGCAAAAGCCTTCGTTCGAAACCAACTCCAATGCTGGAAAAAACAAAGCTACTCTTTTCTTATTGTTTTTTTAAATTTATTTGCTTTCAGGCTTACAGCCTCTTTTACAATGGGTTGCAAATACACATGATATAGAAGTACAGAATTGAGTTTAGTTTACAAGTTATATTTTTGGTTAGGATTAATTAGAGGAGTTGTGGGTGTGTGAATGCTTAGGGTGGGTCGAAAAAGTGTCTGGGGAGTTTCCTGCGGATACGTGCTCTATTTGCTGTTTGTTTCCCTAATTGGAAGTGGAGGGCTTGTGGGATTGAAGGGATTTTGTGGTAAAACTTAAGACCGCTTTGCTTGATGTTGGTGGTAATGAGGGGTATGCCGAACTCGAGATGGAGTAGTTCATTGGGTATGAACCAAGGTGCTTTCCTTATTGGTTAAGGAACGTTGTCATGGCAACAGGGGAGGTGCGCGTCAACTTGGGCCGCCGGTATCCTGCAGGAACAAATTTTAAATTTAAAATTTAAATGATTTATTGGCATATAAAAATAAGTTTAAATAGCCAGGTTACATAGTATTGACCTTACATAACGCCTACAGAAAGAAATACATTTTATTTATTAACAATCAAAATTCAACATTTATTTCATTCATTTATATATTTTGTTTAATACTTGAAATAAATTTAACAATGCTAATAATCTTTGTCATTTGTATCTTTAAAAAGGTGTCACAGAATATGGACCAGCCAATTATTTTACGAACTACTTTTAACATTATTTCCCTTTCCTTGTGATGAATATTGGAATTCCAGGCAACATGTTCCATGGAATCAATTCCGTCTTCACAATTACAAATATTGTTTACAATATTTTTTTGCATTAAACTATAATTTAATGAGGTATGATTACTTTTAATTCTGTTTATAGATACAATTACCTTTCTGGAAAATTCAAAATTATAAAACCATTGTGGCCGTTGTGGACACTATTTCCACGAGTGACCGAGGTCGCCGGAGCTGTATGCTGGGTGCATAAGGCTCGCTGAGGAGTGGCGCGGGCCACGAGTCAGACATTTCATTTTTAAGGATCGCTCCTGCGATCAGGGGAGTAAACGTCTACCAGAGCTAAGAGTAACTTTAATTATTAACTGTACATATTGTGAATAAACCTGTACATATTTATCATTGAAGCTCGTGTCTGTGATTACTGTGTATTCCCACGACGTCACACATGGATCTTATTTTCATTGAACTCTGAAGTTTCGAAAATTGAAAATTTTAAAATAATGCGAGGAAGTATGATCTGTTCTAGAAACACTACTTTAAATACGTAGCGACAAAGGCTTTTGGCGAAATTTGATAACGAGAAATATTCGCTCGCAAGAAATCAGAGTTCTTTATGATGGCATGTGTGCTATAGGTTTTGCTTTATTGCGCCTAACGTGAAGCAATTTACTTTAAACATGAATGAATATTTGATGGTACCGTTCATGAAATATTAAACTTCCCTCACTTTATCACGGCTGTCTTGTAAACACTACGAATTTTTTACTTATAAATTTATATATTTTTTGTAAATATTTCATAAAATATTATATACAGTATATTATTATCGAATTCGGTGCGGATCGACAATTTTTCAGACAATTTTAGAAGTATCAATAATGATTAAATGTGTGAAAATATATTCTACAGTGCTGTTGTGAAATTGTTGTTTTCAATACGCGAGACTCGACATTATTGATCGATATCATTGGCGCCAACGCGCCGTCGCCGTGTGAACAGGGAATCTGCTGTCCTTGTCTCTCTCTGCCAGTTCACCTCTCGATGCCTCATGGCCACCTGTTCGAACCCGCTCGTCCCGAGCTTTCGTGTTTTCGAGGCGCATGAAAACCGTCTCTTCAGAAAAAGTGATTCAAGCATTCAAGGCATTTTAGAAATAACATTGAGATATTGTTGCGAAAAATACGACCACAGAGGAAGAATTCCTAATGAATTAAAATTTTCATTATCTCAAATCGTTTATTGTTCGCTAATCTGCCACTCTTCTCGGTAATCTAGAACGCCTTTCTAAATTGATCATACTTAACAATATTATTTCAATCTTGCAGAAAAAATATTCTTGTTTAATGTTTTTTCTTATTTGCTTGCAAATGTGAAAATTAGACTAACTTTAAATTACAAATAAGCTCTGTATTTCTTGCATAAAGCGAAAATTGGTCTTGCTTAATCAATGTCAAACAACAGCAATAATTATGATGATGATGATGATGATAATAATAATAATAAATAATTAATAATAATCCTAAAAATATAAAATATAACGCTTAAGATTTGTTACTTAGTACGTTGGGAATTTTTGGTACTGTTGAGATGCAAGATAATTTTATGGGTAACGTCCATTTCTGTCAGAGTTCCTGGCTCTACTTAAAAGTAAATAACTTACAAAAACGCAAGATAAAAATAAATCAGCAAGTGAAACATAAATATCTTTCGCTCAATGATCTGCAAGAGCCCCCTTATCGTGAGGTCAGCCCTTCGGTTGCATACCTCCTTTCACGTCCTTGCGGCCTGTTATCCACGACACGCTCTTGCCTGACGTTTCACCTGTTGCGCCGAGACGCGACCAAGTCCTTCTAGGGATGCGTATTGATCGGGGAGGACTCACGCGGGCTTTTCAACTGTGAGAGATACAAACCCCTCACTTCACATTTTATTAATTTTAATATTTGTATTTGATAGTATTCGAAAAAAATTGCTAAGATAACGTTGGTATATTTTTATTTTAAAAATTTGAAGAACAATCGGTTGACTTATAAAAATTAAATTTGCTCAATGATTTTGTCTTCTATAATTATCTGTATATCACATTTGGGTAGACAAATGGCAAAACCCGTAAAATAAAAAACAGTAAAATTGTAAATCTAGAAAAGCTTTTTAAAAGGTAATAATTCCAGTACAAACTCGGGACTTTTAAAAAGTAGTGATACTACAACAGCACACATTTTCTCGTATTATTTGTAACTTTTGGAATTTTCGCTACTTCAGGTAGTTCAACGGATGCAAAACCAGCACAGTTTCTTTAAGCGTCATTTGTTCTATTTGAAGATTTTTTTTAAATGGACCCATTTTTGAGACTTTTTATAAGCATGATTTACTTGCGAAAAAATTAATTTAAGAAATGTATATGGTCCAACTTAAAGATCCATTTTTTAGAACATATGTTATAGAGAAAAAAATCTCTACCATCAATATTGTAGTTTTGCAATAAGTTTTGCCCTTTTTGTCCTTGTTGAGTGCCCTTTTAAGTGAGTTTTGCCCTTGTGAGTGTGCTGCGCGGCATTCGCCCGGTGTTCATCAGACAAACCACGGAAAACTTCCGTTCAGAGCAGTCGGGCGCTAGATTCTCCTTCAGATAGCGGTTGAATTTGAATTTGCTATAAAGCTAAGTGTCCCCGTGTGGGGTTGCTGGTCCCCCAGCGGGCGCCTCCCATGGTGGCGGATAGGGGGAAGCCCGGCCAGACGTATCTGGTGGGTACCGGGGAAATTAAATACCCGGGGTGGACCAAAACCAGCGAAGAGGAAGAAGAGGTCGGCAACGGCTCTGAAGAAGGAAGAGATGCTTGACAGCTCTCCAACGACAGAAGAGGCGGAGGACTTTAATACCTCTTTTCTCAAAAAACTGCTACCTTGAATATGATGATGTTTCATCAAAAAGGTTAGAGGAAGGAAACCTCGAGAATAAATCCCTGGTCCTCCAAGTTGGGGGTTGAGATGTTGGGCCTGTACCCCATCGCTCAGAAAAAACTCAACATGCACGAGTCCCAAGCAACAAGCCTCGGAATCATGCTAGTCTACGACGACGACTTGGCCTTCGAAATAGGTATATGAATTTTGGAACTTGGAATGTGCAAGGCATAGCCACAAAGGAATCCGACGTTTTTAGAGAATTAGACAGGTTAAATTTAGATGTTGCTGCCCTATCTGAAACTAAAAAGAAAGGGAAGGGTTTGGAAGAGATTCAAAATTACGTTCACATATACAGCGGAGTAAATAAAGAAAACAGAGCAAAGAAAGGAGTATCCATTGCCATACGAAAATCTTTAAAACATCATATAAAAAATGGGATAGTATAAATGAAAACCTACTACGAGTTGATCTGCGTCTGAAAGGATACGATATGATCGTAATTGCCGCCTATGCGCCCACGGACAGTGCAACTGATACCGAAAAATTTGAATTTTTTACCAACTTGACGAACCTTCTGGACCAAATTGGAAACAGGAAGGAAATATATTTAATGGGCGACATTAATGGAAAAGTAGGAAGACAATATGGAAGAAATGTTGTAGGGAAATTTGGAGAAGATGTAAAGAACGGGAATGGCGAAAGACTGATAGATGTGTGCGAGCAATATGAATTGAAGATATGGAATGGTTTTTTTCAGCACAAAAATATCCATAAATATACCTGGTCTCAACCATCAAGGAAATTATACTCTATAATTGATTACATTATTGGTAAACAGAGTAATAAGACCAGAGTGGAGGAATGTAGAGTTTATAGAGGTGCAGAGTGCGGATCTGACCACTTCCTTTTGCGAGCCAAATGTCTTTTCCCCTTCCAAAATGGAAAAGTAAAAAATCAAATAAAAGAACAAGACTCTAGAAGAAAAGGCGAAGATATTAAGTACAAACCGAGTTTACTAGAAGACCCATCAATCCTGTTCTTGTATAAGCTAAAGCTCAGTGGGAAGTTGCAAATTGTGGATGACTCCTCTCCAAAAGCAATGTACAAAAATATAACAAAGTACATACATGAAGCGGCATACGAAAGTTTGGGGAAAATTGAAAGGAAGCAGCAGAGAACCGGGACGTATTGGAATGACAAATTTGCTGAAAGGGTACGGGAGAAGAAAAACGCCTATCAAAAGTGGCTGACGACCCATGATCTAGAAACAGAAAAACTTACACACGAATATGTAGAGAAGTAAAAAAGGAGATTATAAAAGCCAAAAATGATATGTGGGACATAAAGTGTCAAGAAATCAGCAACACCATTGGAAGCTCAAGATCACGGGAGGCATGGAAAGTGTTGAAACAACTGAGAACAAATGAAGTGAGATATGGACATTTGCAGCTTATAAGCTTAGAAAACTGGGCAAAGTATTACAAAGAACTTTTGCAGAAACACCGTGCAGATACCGCACTCTGTATCAGCTGAAAGATACATCTGACAATCCGGTAGAAGATATATCAGCAACTGAAGTTGAGAAAGTGGTGAAAAGTTTCAAAAGCGGTAAAGCTCCCGGACCCGGTGGGATAAATATAGAACTAATAAAATCAGCTCCATCGGTGTTGTTTGAACAGCTTTCAGAATTATTTAATGCATGTCTCAGGGGCCGTGTGATACCTGAAGTCTTTAAAGTGGGTTACATCTCCAATATATTTAAAAAAGGAGATAAAGAGGACTGCTCCAATTACCGTGGTATAACTGTCCTGAGTTCCCTTGGTAAAATATATGGTAAAATTATTAAAAACAGATTGGAAAATGAAATAAATGAAATAGAAGGACAGAGTGGTTTTCGTGCTGGTAGATCCTGCACAGATAATATATTTACCATCCGACAAGTTACAGATAAGCGGCTGGCGCATAACCTTGAGACACATCTAGTCTATATTGACTTGCAAAAGGCGTACGACAGTGTCCCCCTTTCAAAATCGTGGATGGCCATGGAAAACCATATTAATAGCATATATATTAAGGCCATTAGAGAGTTATATACGGACAATATTGCTTATGTCAAATTAGGAAATAGCATATCAAAAGAAATCAAAATAAATAAAGGGCTAAGACAGGGGTGTTGTATTGCACCAACTCTCTTCAAAATATATCTAGGAGAAGTTCTAAAAAACTGGAAGATAAAATGTGAAAGGATGGGAATAAAATTGAATGACGATATGTTATATTCACTAAATTTTGCAGATGAACAAGTGATATTCGCAGAGGATGAAGACGATGCACATTATATGTTAAGGAAATTAAATGAGGAATATGGAAAATGGGGCTTGAAAATCAATTTTAAGAAGACAGAGTACATGGTGGTAGGAGGGACACGAAAAGATTTAGTAATGGAGGATGGCTCGGTTGTTAAGTGTTGTCAGACGTATAAGTATTTAGGAACAATTTTAACAGACCAAGGGGGCAGTGAAGAGGAAATTAAACATCGCATTCGGCAAGGAAAATCTGCTATTCGGCAATTGCATTCAATAATATGGAATAAAAATATTTCTAATAAAGTGGAAATTAGAATTTATAAAGCAATTGTGGAAAGTATATCACTGTATGGTGCTGAGTTGTGGGAGATCTCAAAAAGTAATGAGAAAAAGTTAAAGGCTATAGAAATGGAGTTTTGGAGACGCAGCTGTAGTGTAACGTTAATGGAAAGAATCAGGAATGAAAATATAAAGCAGCAAATGGGTGTCATGTCGGATATAATGGATACAATAGAAGGGAGAAGGTTAAAATGGTATGGTCACCTTAGAAGAATGCCGGAGGACAGATGGCCATTAAAAACTTGGAGGTGGCAGGTGCCAATGCACAGAAAGAGAGGTAGACCAAGACTCACGTGGTATGACGGTGTGCAATAGACAATGAGAGATCGTCACATCGAAGATGATGATTGGCTAGATAGAAGAAGATGGAAGCTTGGGTGCGAGAGACGCCGCATGGTGTAGTTCCACTCGCAGAAAAGAAAAAAATAGCTAAGTGTCGAAAATCCTGAGAACGTCGGGATTCGAACCCTAAGACAGAGGCGCTGCAGTGACAATTAATGCGATCTTTGTCGTTTTAAATTAAGTTACATTACATTTTGAATACACTAAATATCATTGTAATTATCTATTTATTTAACGTCAAAAACAGTTAAAAACCGTGTGTGACGTGCTATGGGGAGAAGTGAATTCTGTGCAAGTTTTCAAAATTCTGTGATGCCTACTAGAGTAGGCATATACTATATAGAGTAGCCATATACTATTTGAATTTTGAATACAGAAAAAATGAGCGTTTTTTTGCAAGGATTGTTAACAAAATATTTGCTCCGATGTAATATGATATATTTTAAAGGGTTAATCAATAAATATTTTCTCTTATCCCTGATCATGTCCTTCAAGGAATAATACTTCCCGCCGCGACAGAATGGAGAAAGATAATTTGAATAACTATATTTCCCACTGAATTCTAGAAGACGTGCACAGAGAATGAAGTTACATTCATGTTCAGAAGCAAAACAAGGAGCCATCTCAGCATTTGTTCAAAGGATCAGGGAAATTGGACGAAAAACCTGATCGAGATGGAGGTCATTGACCCAGAGGTTGCAGTTATCAATATTATTTTACTTTTGATGCTCAGTGTAGTCTCCAATTGTGTAGGAAAAGTTATGCAACAGAAATTGTTTTACTAGGGATTTAAATCGTGTATGGATTTTAATCGTGTTGTAGCGTCGCGTGGTTCGGCGCCGCTGCGTCGGGCCGCTTCGGGGAAACCCGCCCTAAGCCGGATGTAGAATGGGGGTGATGGGCGGCGGTGCCACGCCGCGCCGGCTGGAAAGCCCCGTAGGAATCCCGGCTGGAAAATCCCTGAAAAGGACGCGCGCGGACGCGAGTTTAAGAGAGGTCTGTTGCAGCCCTGGAAGGGCTGGCCAGCGAGCCGTATGACGCCCGCTGCTTGTAGGGTGGGGGCGAGCCGACGGATATTTAAGGCTGCGCCGACAGGCGCCTCGGGGGATACGCAGGGTGTCGAAAGACGAGTGGTATCTTTGCACGTGATCTTCAGGTCGAAGATCGGTTTGGCGACAAGCCATGTAACTGGTGTAGTTACGGGACTCTATGTCCGACAGCTTCGCACCTCGCGTTGCTTTTTGCTGCTTCCGAAGCAGTGGTTCTGGGCGAGGCCTAGGGACGGTCGCGGGGTTTCGCGGCTAAGAGAACTGAAAGGTTGCCAAGGGGTTAGATTTTTGTATTATAATCTTTATACATTAATTGTAAAAATACTGTAAATATATTGTAAATATCAATCAGAACAGTCGTCTGTGATTTTCATTTTAGTATGTCACAGTGTAATGTCATCTGGCAATGCGATTTAAAATAACGTACTGCATGTATTGTATGTGAATTTTTTGTGCTGAGTTATTGATTATGTCAACTAATGAAGATGATTAGTACGTCTAGTTACAGGTACATATATCGGTATTATCTGAAAATATGTACCAACATTTGTCGTTTTTACCAAGACCAATGATTCGTAAATCAAGAGGCAAGACAATAGAATTTCCAGACTGATAATGAGAGGTTTGCTGAAAACACGTGGGTGGTTATTTGCTTATCATTCCTACAATTCTCCTCTGTAATCTAAAAGTCCGGGGACTGTAGGGTGTATTTCCTGAGAATATTTTGCCACATCTCAGATGGGAATGAATATTCACGAAATGTACTCGACGAGATAGTATGAAGGCTGGCCGAATTTTAAAGAATTCTGAATGCATACCATAATTAACTTAATTTTGTGTTCATTTTCTTTGAACGGAAGTTCAATTTGAGGTTTCACTGAATTAAAAGACCCAAAAATGTTGATACCTTAGCATCAATCGATCGCTCTTCTTTCATTTTCAATTAAATATGAAATGGTTTATTTGAAATGGAAAACTTCATTGAAACAGTTTTCTGTTCGTTTACTATTAATTTGTTTTTACGAAACCAATTTTAAAACATCTGAAATGTACTATTAACTGTTTCTTTATTGCAAAGAATATTCGTGTTATAATCAAGGAGAACTGTTCTTCCATTTCGAATAGTCCGAGGCGGTATATCGTTTACCTATAGTTGGAAGAAAAATACGGCGTAAATGTGTACCCTGCGGGATCCTGCATTACCCGCATTAACTTTGTGTATTGGAAATGAATTCATCATTCTCCTCTGACATAGTGATATCAAAATGGAAGTTTTTATATTGAAAAATGATTCTACTTGAATAAAAAAGGTTTAATGGATATATCTTTTGAAATAATCCTTCTAGATTTTGAGGAAATTTTCAATAAATTTCATTGGTAATTCATTATTGTATAAAATAATTTGTGATTATGTGTTAATATTTCTTTTCACACAATAATTAAAATATTAATTGGAAATTCGAAATATATATTAGTTTAAGATTTTTGTCTCATATTTACTATTAATCGATTGTGAATATTTTGAATATGTGCAAAACTGAAAATGAAAATGAGTAAATACCCCATTCTTTTTATGAAACTAGGAGCTCATTCCTGATTATTCCGTGGGGGTGGAATACGAGAAACAGAGCGACCAAAAATGATTAATTTTGCAATGTATTGTGGTTGCTATATAATTAGAGTATTTGTACTGGTAATCAGCGAGTATAGGATTTGGCTTTTTCGATTGGATTACCCACACTTATATTTTTCTTGTACCTAATTGCACAACTGAATCTCTATAATCCCTAACTTGCATTTTTATACAATTACAATTGCTTTGTTTGGTTACCGTAAGCAGTTATGCGTAGTAAATTTATATTTTGAGTCTTTTTATTTACATTTGATGACTTTTATCCGGTAACTACATCTAATACTTACTACTCAATCCACTTACAGATTAATGTGATAAAGTAATGCTAAGAAAACGAAATACTTGCAGTGATTTAATAAATTGGTACTGTACATTCTGAATGAAATTAAAGATGGATTGCTGAGATGAGAGTGAAGAGATGCTAGAAGAAAATTTCCCTTCACATTTCTATTTACCTTATGGTCCTCGTGCGAATAATTACAATAGCAGTCGCAAATAGTGACATTGCAACAATAGAATGATTGTAATTCTGCTGCTAAATTTCTCTGGTCTTGAGTGTAGTTGCGACTGTGCATTGGGTCCAGAAGGGACCTGCAGGTATTGATTGACTTTCCTGTCCTCAGCGCGTGCGCACAACGGATCATAGGGACTCGTACGGATCATCTGTCCTAGCATCTCTCCACCTTCTGCGGACTCCTGAGAGCCTGTGCCCAACGGCTTAGCTTGAGACTGCGTTTCCTCGAGGATTAAGACTGCTGCCTAATCGTATGACGTTAATCCTTCCTTACGTTCTACGTTTTATTTGTTCTTTGTGTGCTTTTTTTTGTTCATCAGTGTATAATTTTTTAGTGTAATTTCATATTAAGATTCACATTTCATATTATAATTGTTAAATACTGATTCTAGTTCGATATTACTCGTAGTTTTACGCTCACGGTGACACTAGTTTATATCCTTTTTTGAAATTAGCTAGTACTAGTACAGCGTGGAGTATTCTTACTTCATTAGATCCAACAAATGAAGTGATACACAATGATGACGGTGTATGAGGTAACAAAGTGTTATAACTAGATAACGAGTCAATTTTCTCTGCATGTCTGAAGTAGATTGTGTCGGATATTTCAGTGTATGCAGGAGCGCATATAAAGACAAAAATTCTTTGCGAGCTAAATAATGAGGCAGAACTTAATGAAATAAACTACGAAGCAAATAATCTAAATAGTAAACAGTTTAAGGTGATTCATATGTAAAGGAATTGCGCATGGCAGACAAATATCATGGATAACACGATACAGACACGGAGTTTCACATTTCCATCGCCGCATTCACAAAGAATCTAGTGCGGAGAGCTAGTTCAGGGCTGCTCAAATGCAAGAGTCGGGAAAAACGTGCCCGCGGTGGCGCGTTGCAGTTGCCCGCGTGCCACACACTAAACGAGAGTGAATCACGTTCGCGAGTCACTCCTTCCCTCCCGGAGGGATCTTACAACAGGTAGCGGGCTACACTTTTTGCCTGCAGATTATTGTGGACCATGACTCGGCAAGTGGGTAACCCACTTGAGCAGTTCTGAGCTAGTAAACGCAACGCCAATGCATTCAAAATGTTTCTGAATAGATCAATAGAAACACTAATTCTATGGCGATTTTCTGTGACGAAACAGTGTTAAGAAGAACCAAAAATCAAGATGTTTTGCATTACAACCCGTGAGCAGGAAAAATAAAGAGGGATAATTCTACAATATACAATGTATAAAGAACTCGTGGACAATAAAGATAATTTGACAAAAATGTTTGATTATAAAATGAGTTAGTACAGGTGTCTTGGAATTAATACTACAAACTTCTAGGTCATGTACAGGGCGAAAGATATCCTTTTTCCTAATATACATGTGGTGGGAAATTTCAATAACGAAATCACATGTGTGACATTTGCCCCAGAATCACACGCAAATTAATATGCATTGGTGTATGGCAGGTAATTCGTCAGTGTTCACCTAACGCCTAAACCGTTGAGCCGGTTTTGTCCAAAATTGATATTTCTCTATCGATCTGAACGAACTCGACGCTGTGGGGTTTGCAAACGGATGTTTTGATTTGAGGGATCTTTACATGAAGCATAAATTTTCAAAATCTCAAAAATGGCTGCATTTTTTATTAAATTTTGTCCTCGGTTAGTGTAATTGATGCATAAGAGAATGGTGCAGGTCTCATGTTTGTTGAAATCCCTGATTTTCGAAAATTGCAAAAGTGCAATTTTTCGGGGGCGTCTTTCGGGGGCGTCACAACTATAATATTTAAGATTTTCTGAATAAAATTTGTTCTTTAAAGACAGTTATTGAAATAAAATCATGTTCAACTTTTCGAAAATGTGAGTAAATTTTTTTGTAATTTTGCGCGAAATATAGGCCATTTTTAATTTTTTAAAACAATTTTTCTCTACAAAAGGACACTAACCTTTTTCTTTTAATTGTCTCCCCGTATCTAGAGACGGTAAAAAATATGGAGCTTGTTACGGCGAACTCATTGTATTTTTGAAAATGAAAAAAAAATAACAATTCACAACTCCAAGATTGAAAATAGAGATTCTTTCCTTAGTCTGTTCAGCTCTTAAAAAATGTTATGTATATTTTTTAAAGAAATTAGTAGTTTTCGCGTAATTTATGCTTCGAATTTATGCAATTTATCAATATAACCTTTTTTAAACGTCTCCATTTTTTTTATTATTCCTCGGATAGAAGGGAGGCTTAAAAGAATGGCGCGGATTACCTTTTCGTTGAACTGTTTTCGAAAATTTAAAATTTAGAAATAATGCTAGAAAGTATGTGTTGTTGTAGCGCCATTAGTTTTTATTCATTTTCTATTTTGAATTTGCTTGCCAACCATTTGGTCCTTTCGTCCACTCACCCATCCCGGCTTTCGTAACCTCCCTTTTCTCGCGGGTTCCGGGACATTCTGCTCCATGTCCCTTTCCAAATTTCCAATTTGTTTCGGGATGGGACCCGTAACCACCTCAGTTGTCAGCAGTGTCCTTTGGGCCCATTTCAGTCAATTCTAAAGTTATATTTTGCCGAGATTCTCTACGTGCACATATCGGATGCCGTTAGTCTGTTCTGGGTGTGTGTATCGATTTACGGAAAGGGAAGAAAGGAAACTAGAAAGGTGACACATGTGAATGGGGAGCGGCACCGTGCCCCAACGTACAAATACAACATACATGTGTACTACGTCCATGCCTAGCACGGAATACGTTCCCACAGCCCGATTGCATGCGACCTTGAGCGGAAGTGCCCCAAGCCCCTGCACCTCACAGGCCGACCAGGAGTGGAAGGAATAGGGTTAAAAAATAATTCATGGTAGTTGGGACAATTCTGCCAAACCACAACACGCAAGTAAAACAAATGTGTAGATGAAAAAGTCTTATAATTGATTCGATTTCGTCCAAGAACAGTAAAAACTGTATGTGACGTATAGAGAAGAAGTACTACAAAACGCATTCTTTTCTTGAGTTCCAGAATCCTTTTCCCCTTAATTTAATCATAAATAGTTTCAAGAATAATAAATAAAAGTACCTGCAAAGCGAGGTTAGTCACATTTGAAAACTAGACATTTTTGCTATCAAGTTTTAGAAAACTTATTTGCATCGATAAACGAACTATAGATTTGATATTTACTTCGCGATCTTACTTTGTAAGAATAGAAATAATTGTAATCGTGCGCCGAAAAACGGCGAATTTTCAACTGCAAAACTTTAATTGCCGGGCCCTGATAACGAAAAAGTGGATAGATCTTGTTTCTTTGTATAGGAAGTTATGTCCTAAAAGACGTGTCGTAGATTCCATGTTTTTTAGGTCCTTGATACCGAGGAATCGATTGACGGCAAAATGTCTGTCTGTGATCAATGCTAGTGCAAACCGTTCAGTCGATTTTATACAACATTGATATTCTCCAATCGATTTAAATGAACTCGGTTCGAAATTTTCATATTTTAGTTTTGGAGATAGTCTATTAAAAACCGCAAAATTTTCTAACTTTTCTCGAAAATGGCTATGAATATTTGGATTAAACGTTGCTCTCAGATATCATAAGAGACGCTTAAGAGATTGGGTCAGGTCTGGTTTTTATGAAATTTCTGATTTTTCGAATTTTTCAAAAGTTCGTTTTTTCGATGTCTTCCTACAACTACAATGTCGAATGTATTTTTTCCTTCATAAAATCTGTTGTTTAAAAACAGTTTTGAAATAATGTCATGTACAATAAAGATTGCGAGAAAGTATGTGCTATTGTAGCTCCATTAGTTTAGTATTTCTCACAGCACTGCGGCTCTACTCCTATCACACCCAGCAAAAGAAATGCTCTACAAAACGTGGGGATAGTGAAGCTACATGTATGTCCAGAAGCAAAACAAGGGCTCTCTTCATTTACTCAATGAATCACGGAAACTAGACGAAAATCTGGTCGACAGTGGGTGGGGGGTCATTTTCCCAGAAGTACATTATTTTACATGCGTATTAAATATTTAAAAAATATATAATACAAATGTAAACTAATGCACTAAATATCATTGTTAAAATGAATATAATTTTTTATGTGGTCAGTATAGTCTGTAATTGTATAGAGATAGTAATGTAGCAGAAAAGCTTTTACCAGTGTCCTTAAGTTTATTTATCGATTAATTATATCGTATAATTCTCCTTAATGATGAAGAAAGAAAGTTTCAAATGAATTTCGTAACACTGATTCTAATAAAATTATCTCTTCCAGTTTTCGGGGCAAATAAGTATGACCGATTAGGCATCTTTCGAGGCACACTGTGAAATACAGTTCTTGCCGCATGAATTCTTTTCATCAGGAAGAAATGTACAAATTTAATCTGCTCGTTCTAGTGTATTAATTGTAAAGTGTTACGCACCATTTGAAATGGAAAGAATTATACATATTCACAGGAAGTGACAAGTCTAATAATATTTAATGAATCAGTTCAGAAATTTAATTTTACGAAACAATGGAGCTGGGAGTAATTCTCCCCTATAGTATTAAAATTATTATGCAAATAAAGCATGTAGTGATACAGTTTGTTGTTTATTAATGAATTTATAGCAATATATTAATAAATTGCTTATCAGGCACACATGCGACCTTGCAGTATTGATTGATTCCCTGGCTACAGCGCCGGCGCGCCGCGTGGAAGGAGACGGGGAACAGTCTGTCTCTCTCCTCCACAGACCACCTCCGCGGATGTCCTGGAGCCCGTCCAGAGCAGACTCAACCTGAGACTGCGTTGCCTCCAGAACTGTCTTAGCAGTGCCGTACAATTTCTTACCATTTTTATTCAAAACGTTTTTCAGGATTTCTGCTATATGCTGCATAAGCATTTTTAACAGCCGAGTTTTTTTAAAGTTTAAAATGGTTTACGAAATATCGGAACGAAACCCACAATAAATATGTAAATGATCTTGGCTGTCCAGGTGACGCCGCGTCGAAGGCTGTGTTGCTGTGGACAGCCAAGATCATTTACATGACTCTGGCCGCAGAAGCCTACGACTCCACAATAAATATATTTTATAAAGCTCCCAATTTGAAACATTTTACCAAAACTAGTGATAAATTCTAGTCTAAGGAGAAATACATTTTGGAATGTTTTCGTGGCTCCAGAATACTAAAAAACTCCAGAATGTGTTATAATACTTTGAAGTAGCAAAACCGTTGCTTTCCTGTAAAATGTAGGGTAGAAAATGTTTAAAATTGGAAATGTAGTTTTTAACGACGACAGTCGTTGCATACTTTTGCTGTTGAATTTGCAGATTATGCGATAAAAGTACTTGACAGTAAATAGAGAACACATTTCGTATTACGAATATTGAGATACACAATTAGGCTTACCCCGTTGTTGTTGTTGTTGTTGTTGTTGTTGTTGTTTTTGCTGTTTTTGTTTTTGTTGTAGAAAATAAAAACGGTAGGGAAGATTAAGAGTAATATATGGTTACAATACATGGATACTTTATGGTGTCCATTATTTCTTCACACATTGACATTGAAAAAAACTCGCAAGCAACGCCAACAAGTTACGTTTTACAATTTTCCTGTGTTATTTAAATGATAAGATTTACTAAATAAATGAGGTTGGATAGAGGTGTAGTTTGTTCTCTCTTTAATGTATACCTTGGTAAATATTATTTTTGATCTAGAGTCGGTCTTTGTTCTGGCCAATCAATTCCACACCTAAAAGTCTGGGAATAGGAAGGTGGGAAGATCAGTCATCATGGGTGGCACATTCTTAGAGGTGATAACGAATGTGAAAGGAAGTTTCTGGGACGTAAGTGGCAGATTGTAGGCGTGTGCACTTCGCTTTGATGTGTTACTATTCGTAGTATTATGGAATGAAATAGACAAAATACATTCGTTTTCAGTATTGCGTTTTAATTTCACAATCTGTTTATACCAACTATGCATAGAAATTTTGAAAACCTTCACTTTTCGCTAGATTTAAATGAAAGTTGTACTTTATTATTTTGTCCAGTTATTGTTATTGTTATTTTGTCCAGTTATTAGTTTTGTTATTTTGTCCAGTTATTAGTTTTGTTATTTTGTCCAGTTATTAGTTTTGTTATTTTGTCCAGTTATTAGTTTTGTTATTTTGTCCAGTTATTGTTTTTGTTATTTTGTCCAGTTATTATTTTTGTTATTTTGTCCAGTTATTATTTTTGTTATTTTGTCCAGTTATTATTTTTGTTATTTTGTCCAATATTAATTGTAGCGTAATAAGTTTTGGAATGGCGCAATTTCCAAACCAGTGTCTCTCCTCGATGTAATCCGAATGACCAGTGATACATTGTCGAGCAGGTCTGTGCCATTTGAAAAGTTCTTGGATTCGTGATCTGCGTTCCCTAGATACTAGCGTACATAGCAAGCCTTTTAATGGTTCCACCTACGCCGTCCCAGGGACCCTTAACATGACTGGTAAGAAAGAAATACCATTCAGCTTATGATTGAAAATCAGACTTGTGATACAACAAGTTCTTGAAGTTCTTTCAGTGACCGAGAGGAGTTAAAAATTTATTCATATTACTTATTGTGTCCTGTTTCTCAATTACTGGTTGCACATACTCCTCCTCAGTGGTTGCTTTTCTCTTTTTAGTTGCTGTCCTCTCTCAGGTTTTGAACTGGGTAAGTAATTTTAGATATCTTAAACTTGCACTGATGCATATCAAGTCATCTACTACTCAATTAGGCAATTTATTACACATTTCTTCTTTCTGTGCGCCTGCTATGCTTTTGTAGATCACACGGATTGCAACACCACACACTATCAAACTTATTTGCAAGTTTAGAGATTGAAAAGTTATTCACTTTCACTTCGCTTTCTTTGTTTTTTCACTTTGACTGATTTTTCTGCACTTCACTTTCACTGATTATTCACAACAAAACAGACTACACAGAACTTCACTTGCCGAAGAGAATAAATCGACTACATGTTCAACAGACAGATTTTCTCTGTGATTCCCCGAAAATTTTGCGACCAAACAATGCACATCCGTGAGCAAGCGCCCCTATCCCCAGCATCGCAAGCGACTTTCAACCTCGAGCACAAAATTAACATTTGAATATCTTGGAAATGGTTCAACGTTCCATCATGAAATTTTGAAGAGAGCATTATTAAGTAATAATGTTACATCACCCAAAACTCGTGCGAAAAAGATTTGTTTTAAAGTTATAAATATATAATTTATTTTTGGTATTTATTTAAAGTGATAATTCTTAATAAAACATTACCCATTGAAAATATGATAATTTGTGTTTACAAAGGTATCTCTTTCGTTTTGTTGCTATGCAGCATGTGCTTTCCAGAGTATGTTTCATTATGCATACATCTAAATTTTGCCAATACTTTATTGATGGTTATAAAAAATCCATTGATGCTACGACTCTCATATTTGGCAGTTTAACTTTTCATTATAAAGGCATTAATATACTAGAAAACTAAAATTATTTGAAAACCCACTGTCATAAAATTTGAATAGAATGACGAATAATCAATGTGAGTACCGTGCTCACTCCACTAACGACGGGTTAATATCGCGTAATAATTGTAGGGTCCCTGCAGCCCGGAGCGTGGTAACTGAAACGTCAAGAGGGTTACGTCCAGCAAGAGGAAGGAACGAGTCAAATTGTTCATCTAAAGAGTACCCCGGGATATGGTAAAAAGTTCTCCGAAACGAAATGACATGAGTAGTTACACTATAATTCTAACATAAAAATAATATTTTGATAGGTTTCTTAGCATCAGTCACACCACCCACACCCGTCTTCAGCCAAAAAAGGATATTTAAATTTTTTCTATCAACTTAACACTCTTTTATATGACAAATACATGATAAATAAGACAATTTATACTATCAGAAAAGTATTTTTTGATATTTTCTCAGACACAAATTCAAACACACAAAAAATGTAAAAAAGGAAGAATGAGTTTAATGTTTCAAAACCCTGGCACGGGCTCGAAAAAATCTCAAAAGTTTCTCTTAAAACGCAAATTGATGTGAATGTTTTTCAAATCTTTTCAATTGCTGAGCTGCAGTTAAAAATATAAAAAACATTTCCTTGCCTTTGAATCACCTTGACCTTAAATATACTTTGAAAATGACTGCAACATTTCTGTGCATGAATTTTAGTGTTTATTATATATTTGTATACATTGTTGTAGCGTCTAATATTTCGACTTTGGAATGTAGTTACAAATTATCATTATTTAAAGATTTCTAATTCTTTGCATAAGTATATCATATGCTACGAAAAGACGATAGTGTTAGGCAACCATCAACACAAAACCTTGAAAGAAAGAAGAAAAAAATATAAGTGTGGAGATTATGATAAAAAATTGCGAATAGCTCGGAAGCGATGCAACCTATGCCTTTTAAACCAGGTTTGCGTGGCCAATGGGGCCACGACATTTTTTAGGACAAGAAAACAGATGACGTGACAGATGACGTGTTGGACGACGGGTAGATGACAAATACGGAAATGATGGACAGCTCAGGCGCAGGTGAAGGATAGATGCACAAGAGTGGGCAAATGAAAGAGGACAGGTTGGACTCGGATTATGTTCTTCGGCAGTATTCTACAAAATACAACTTTTGTGATCGTCCTAAGTCCGTTGTTTTAAGATGTACAGTTTTGTATATTCAGTTCTTTTGAGTGCCCCCTCTCCATAGCATGAGTGAACAGAAAAGAGAAACCGAAATCAATGTAAAATTAAATAGAAGAAAAATACCAAAATAATCTTTCACGATCAAATTAAAGGGACTTTTATTTTCTGTGAAGTTTTATCTCAATGCTCGGCAATATCGAAATGGGTTCTCTCACACAGTACCGGGTCTATAATGTAAACCAAATTTCGGGGAATGGGGGTTTGCAGTTGGTTGCTACATTTTTCAGAATTATTGTTTGCAGAGTGCAGAGTTTTCGCACGAGTTTGGATTTTATTATATAACCATTTATACGTATACAATAATAAATACCTTTTCTCTTCCCTTAGGAAGAGACAACTTCTTCTTTAGACTGAAACATCTACAAATTTGAGAGCGTAGACTACCGATGCCGGAATCGGTAACTATTTAATTCTCCGGGAGACACCACATCCTAGGCACAGTTGCCAACGTTTCAGCCGCCATTCTGTGTCCTTCCTCTTAGAGGAAGGTTTTTTTTTTTTATTGGTTTATTTAAGGTCGCATCAACATCTAAGGTCATTAGCGACCACTATTGCTGTTAACGGTATGGTAACTATGTGGATGATACGATATGGTGATTGATGATAAGGGGTGAAAGGACGAACACAAATACAACCATGCCCGAGGCGGGACTCGAACCCGCGACCCTTCGGTCCGAGATCACTACGACACTACTGCCTTAGCGATCTCGGCCACCGGGCCGGCTTAGAGGAAGGTTGCATGTGCCTAAGACGTAGCGTCTACCGGACAACCAAGTACTTGGCAACAAATGCGTTATTTTTTAACTGCGGTCCAGTAATTAAAAAAATATGAAAAATATTGACAAGTGTTCTGAAACGATGTTTTAAGATCTTTTCGTGCCTGGACCGGTGTTCTAAGACACAGAAAAATATTTCTTGTAAATACAGGTCCGAACAGTTCCCCTTCTTTTGTTCACATCTCCTCCGCTTATCCTTTCCCTGTGACCAAATTATTTTTTCATAAACTTCCAAAAACTATCGTCTTTTCTTAGCGTACGTTATACTAATACAAAGAATTAGAAAGCTTTAAATAAAGACAATTTTTAACTATATTTGTATCGTGATTTTTTCCAGTCTGTTCCATGGTTTTAAAGCACATTAAAAACTTTTTTTTTTCAAAAAATTTTTGTTTGAATTTGGGTCTGAGAAAATATCGAATTTTTTTCTGATAGTATAAATTGTTTTATTTACTATATTTTTTGAGGCAGAGAAAATAGTGTTATTTGACAAAAATAAAATTAAAAAAAATACATTTTTGGCTCTAGAGGGGTGTAGGTGGTTAGATGGAGGCTAAAAAAACCTTCAAAATATTATTTTTATGTTAGAATTATAGCGTAACTATTCATATGTCATTTGATTAAGGGGAACTTTATATCATCTTATTCGGGGGTACCCTTTAATATAATGGTGGTGTGACATATCCGCATAGTGGTGCGTCACGTTGTGCGTGACTTACGCTCTAATGTCCATGAGTTTATCGTACTTCTCCGCATCGAATGACTAGCATAATTTCGCCCTTATACATTATTTTAAGTGTTGTTTTATAGATTAATCATCTGTGAGTTTTTCCTTTAATTTATTTACGAGTTTTTTATTAAAAATGTTGACATGAGTAGAAATGAAAATATTGTTCGACCCATATTCTCTGGTATCTTGCAAGATATATTGTTTAATATTCTTCCTTCAAGTTTTAAATCCATATTGCATCTTACATAGAAGTTGGACCTCTTCGATTAAATTGTTTTTCGCTTGACAGATTTAACTTTATATTGGTACACCACTTCGAAATGTTGGGAGTTTCAATGAAACATTTCTCAAAACCCTTGGTTGTTTTTGCCACAACAACGATGGCTACATCAGACAGGCAAAGATAATCAATATCAGGAACGTCCAAAATGTAACCGGGAGCGGTAGCTCAGTGCATCAACTGATGTCACTGCAGCGCCTCAGACCGGGAGGTCCTAGGTTAAAGTCTTGATGGCAGCAGGATTTTCGACACTAGCTTTTCAGCTAGGTCGAATTCAGTCGCTGTCTGGAGGAGAATTCTAGCGGCCGGCTGCTCTGATCGGTAGTTTTCCGTGGTTTCTCCGATCAACACCAGGCGAATGCCGGAACAGTACCCTACCAAAACGGGCCACGGACCCCACGCGGTCTTTCCTTCCTCTTCCTTGCCCTCTCCTCTCCCCTTACACACACACACTTACACTAACGTGCACTACACTACCACATATTC
>BLKR01007665.1:0-33305 GCA_011170035.1 Teleogryllus occipitalis
ATGAACCCATAGAACAGACAAACAATTTTACCTATTTAGGCTTCAATGTGTCTTACTGCCAGAAAAATGACATAAGTCGGAAATTAAATAGATTCTATAACATGTGTGGGACAATAAGAACATTAAAAAACAAGTCTTTAAAAACCACGCAACTCAAATTCTACAAAGCAATGGCAGTTCCCATGCTAACTTACGCATGCGAAAACTGGACAATAAATAGAACAGACAGAAGAAAAATAGAAAGCGCCGAAATGAAATTCTTACGTTCAGTAGCAGGTTACAATATCTTAGATAGACAGTATAATGATGACATCAGAACCGAACTGAATATATTTAATCTGATGGACAGAATCCAATCATTTAGGAGCAACTGGCATGATCATATCCAACGCATGCCTGCAGACAGACTTCCCATTATAATGTACACATATAATCCTAAAGGAAGAAGAAATGTTGGCCGCCCCTTAACAAGATGGAAAGACTCACTCTCTTGATGTGGAAACAGGCCTTAAGGCCTAATATGGGAATTAATATAATATTGGGAATAATAGAAAACATAATTTATTGAAATGTATTTAAAAAGAAGGAAAACAAAGAATAGCAAATCATCAGTAAGTATTCATCACTGCAAAGAGGATAACGTGCGAAGAGGATGCCATATATGATAATGCACTTCGATAGGTGAGAATTTATTGTGGCAGAGTCGTCTTCATCTATTGTAATATATTTATAGGAATGGAAGGAATATGGAGGCCAGTGTTATGAAGAACTCACAAACAACCTAAGAGGTCTTCAAACAATCGCAATTAAGACAGAATGTTAAGTTCGCGAATAACTTGAAGTAAGAAATTATTTCTGTTGAGATAAAGTATTAAATAAGAATAGAAGTTATTGAAGACATGGGTCGAACAGAGCACATGTCTCTAGAAATGCAAAGAAAGAACGAGATTGGGAGCACACTGCATGTTTGGGCCTTCTAAATAATACATAGTGGGAGCAGCTGCTGAAAGTATATAGAAGTACTTCTGAATACAAAATGCCTGAAGCATTCCGGAAAATATGAAGAATACGAAGCGAGTGACTGTTCTACAAAAGAGTTTGCAGCAAATCTGGAAATCTCACAAGTTCCCCGCTACGAATAGTCTGCCGCGATGTTCACGACTCGGGCAACCTCTTTCTGCAAGGCTACAAGACAGGTGATGCAAGAGGAAAAACTGAGAGAAGATTATTATATGTCTTACGGCCTCCGACACAGCCAAACAGGGCCATGTCGTAAGTTCAGACGGTAAAATAAGCTTTCAAGTAAAATATGATTCACAATACGTATTAGTATTCCATCATAAACTTCGAGTATCAACTGCTAGAAATAACCGAGGAGAGAAAGGTGTAGTTGCGTACGTCTCAATGCAATTGCGACACCAAATTTTTCTCTGAACTCATATCTTCAGTCTATCAAGACTGAAACTTTCTAATAATGTAAATATTCACGAGGAAAGGTTCACAAGAAGATACATTTGATGGTTCTACATTTAAGTAAAACATTCTATTGATATAGTTAATTGAATGACGCCGGACAACAGTCCGAACAACACTCACCAAAATGTAAATAATTACATTTGTATGTAAATATGCAATCCACTGAACAACTAAATCATTAAAAAGCTCAAAAAACTGCGATTCTTATGAAGAGCTTCTCAAGAAGAGTAAAATTCCAGCTAACGTTACATTACTTATATCACTGCGATACCTCACATTGCTACAATTATTTCACAGGATGAATGTTATTTTTCTATTACAATAATCATGCACATTTTTCCCACTTTTCACTTCAGAATCTACTGTGTGCAAATAACAAGTACTGGTCAGTTCTGACGAGATTTAGATAATTCTCGTCAGTAAACAACTGTAACGTCATGAATGGAAAAATTGTGAGGCCAAGTTCTACCGTTGCACCGTTCTTAAACGAAGGGCTTGTCTCTAGACAGTCCTTTGCCAATCTAACTCATCCGGAGATATAAAAAGATAAAGTTTCAATCTGTCGTCTCTCGTCACAGAGTAAAGAACAATAGTTTCGTAGTACTGCACCGTTTGTTGTTACACCAGCAACACAGCGCTTACACAAAATGTAATAATCGATATGGAGAATAATTATCTTAGTATGATTACATTAATTTTGTCGGAAATGTAGCATACAACTACAACCTACATCCGACTATCTACAACCGAGTCTTTCATGTATTAGATACTCACTGCTAGTTGAGAGATGATGCAAAGATATAGTTACGCATCTTGTATGCGAATTTGTAATTCACGTATGCATTTTATGTTACGTAAAATCCCAATTTAATCATTTTACATTCTTGGTGGTTTCTGTAGGTTAGCTAATGCGATACATGATGTATTCCTTGATAGGGAGTGTGTCAGCTGTTCAACTCGTGTCCATGACACTTCATTGTTACAAATAAATCACAAAAAAGTACGACCAGAAATAGTTTTCTAAATATAATTGAAATTGCTTCGACTTTTAGGACTGTGATGGAAAATGTTCACTAAAACAATCTATTAATTATGATTTATTGGCGTGAATGAAATTGAATCATATAAGTTTTGTTTGGGAAGGACATAGTCTCCAATATTAATTTCATGTTTTGCAAACGTTTTCAGGTTGTTATCAATATTTATAATCCCTCTGTGTGCAATGTGTTCGGGTGTGAATGCAGTCCATCTGAACGAGGGATGTGTAAACAGACCACTTGAGCAGTAGGTGCCGAGATATGATGCAATAAAGTGTTGTTACATAAATTAACAAAGCTTACACTCAGTTCCAGGAGTTTAAAAATTACATCAGGAGAATAGTAAATGACTAGCATACCCGTGCGAGAACTCTCACATGTTAAAACCCACCCTCTTCCCTATTTTCCATTTCCATATTAAGCCTGTAATATATCTTTTTCTTCAAGACCCATTTATCCCCAGTCACTTGTTCTATAAGTCACCTTGTAAATGATAACATTATAATACACCGTTGTCAATACAAACTATTCTCATTTAACTTTATTACAGAGCAAAGAGGTACACCCTTGTAATTCAATCGCATAAACATCAAGTAGTTTAATTTCACATACAGTTGCAGATTCTACAGTCTCTGAACCGGTAGAGTAGAATCGAGAAGCGTCGAACCTGCAAACATTTAATAGAATGTTCAAGAAGATCTCATCCTGTAGATTAGAGTGGGATGAACATTTTTTTTAGGCCTTTGGCCTCAAAGTTTTACTTTTTAAGGCTCTAGAAAACTTCGTTTAATCGTTATTTAACAATACAGATTTAGAAATTCCGCGGGGGTTGCGAGTTGCATTCGTTATGAATATTTAGATGTGTTTTTTTTAAACAAATCCTTCAATTCGAGAATCCTTCAAAAGTGCAATTCGTCACGTCTCCGTGAAATTCTCTTTCTTTAGAGACCTCATTTATAAAGAATGGTTGCATGTGAGAGCCACAAAAGATATCTACACGACTGAAATAATATAGGAGACGATGCTGTCACTACAAATTTGAAAATCATAAAATCTTTGCCTTTATTTTTGCCTAATATTTATCCATGTGAGCAAACCACACTCTGTGTAGTTCATAAATAAAACGTGGTGTGGAAGGCTTCCGCGGCTGGAGTCATGCGAATGATCTTGGCTGCCCGTGTTTCGCCATGTCGAAAACAGTGATACTGACGTATCGATTGATTGATTGATTTTTTCGTGTTTGCGGGCGCGTCAACTGCTTCGGTCATTAGTCCCGTTAGTGTAGTGCATGTTTTTTTTCTCGGGAGATGGTGATTTTCTCCACGCTTGATGGCGAGATCCGGCACCGCCCTACCGTCGGCTAGTGGGGTTACCCCCTAACCAGGACTCTCCATCAGCGGGGCACCGCCCCAGCCGGAACAAGCTCTAAACTCCCGACCGGAATATGTGGTATTGTAGTGCATGTTAGTGTAAATGAGTGTGTAAGGGGAGAGGATAGGACAAAGAAGAGGAAGGACAGATCGCGCGCGGTCCGTGGCCCGTTTGTGAGGGTACTGCTCCGGCATTCGCCTGGTGTTGATCGGAGAAACCACGGAAAACTACCGATCAGAGCAGCCGGCCGCTAGAATTCTCCTCCAGACAGCGACTGGATTCGACCTAGCTGAAAAGCTCGTGACGAAAATCCTGCCACCGTCGGGATTCGAATCTAGGACCTCACGGTCAGAGGCGCTGCAGTGACATCAGTTAATGCACTGAGCTACCGCTCCCGGTATCTTGTTCGGCTTTGAGTCCTCAGGAAGTCCGCGATCAGACGGTCGTCACCTCGGCATTACAGCCTTGAACCCGACGTCACCCGGACACCCACGTTCTTCTGCATTAATAAAACACAGTCTGCCTCTTTGAGTAGTTGGCGGAAAAATCCAGCTTCCCTATTCATTCCATTTTATTTTTTTAATCATTACCCTACACATTCATGTATTATTTAAAATGAGTCACAATTTAATTCAGCACTTCCATTGTCAAAATGTAAATAGTATGTAACTCGCCTTTTGTTCTCGGTCTGAGGAATGCATTACGATAATTAATTGAATCTTTACGCCCAGATCTTGGCTCTCCAGCTGCGCAAAGTTGGTCGAAATACGTTTTGGTCGACTAAAACGAGCCTTGTCTAAAATCGACCATCCCCGTCGAAAATATTTTGGTAGTGGTGGATCTTAGATAAGGCTGGTATTAAGTACATTCCGTTGTCTGTGTGTATGTTCCGTGGTTTTTATGTATATTCCGTTATTTACTATGTTTACTAGTTTATGACTTCTTAAAATGTGAATATTTCCTTTCTTTACCTGACGATGCGACCACATTGCGTCGCGAAACGTAGTGTCTTTTTGTTTGTTTTGATGATAATAAAAATGATTAAGATTTAAAATATACGAGTGTTTGATTGTCTTTAATTTATTGACATTTGAAAAGATTTTTAGAGATTAGTGCTGGGGATCTGCAACATTTCCTTCCAGCTATTGAAAAAATGGATTGCTTCATCGACCCTCTAAAGTTACAGCATACAACACAATCATAACACAAACCATTGTACAAACATAGCATTTTTGTATAGTTACTCTAAGAAGGGACCACTTTCACAGGTCAGAAAATAAATGAACGTCATAGAGGGCGATGACATTGCGAGAGGTAGTGATGAAGCCATTTACAAATGAGCTAACTGTAAACGAACACATTGACAAAATGTGCGCATGAACGTAACTTGCAGTTTACATTGCCAGCAGTGGCCAGGCAGTAGCTGTCATTGCGATCCCTTCTTACAGTAATCTCTCTTTTTCCAATGGTTTCAAAATGCATTCTCTATTGAAACTTCAAAGAAATGGTCATTGTGATTTTTGAAGTGCGTATTGCGGAGAAATATTTTTGAGCGATAAAATTATGAATATAATAGAACCAAAATGTTTAAAGTTTTCTAAACATCCAAAAAATTAAAGATGAATACTCAAGAAGAGAAAATATGAAATATATTATCAAATGAATTTGTATTTTTAAGGGGAAACGAATTATCGGTTTCATTAATTTTTTTATCATCAATATGATGACATCCTGATCATTATTATACCGATCAGTGTCCGATTCACCCCCTGTCCACCACTTTGTATTATTATTGACAATCTTCAAAATTTTATCGACCCGAGGTCGACCCATTGGATACTTGTCGTTTAGTGCACTACTCTTATTGTTTGAGATTTACATTATGAAAAGTAGTACATACAGCTTTAAAAAGACCAAATATATAAATACCTTTATGGGTTCAGGAAAAAAATGACTAACCGCCGTGATTGCGTGATGCGTGAAAATTCAAATTTGACAAAATTTTCTTTACACTTTTCACATTAAGAAAAAAAATATAGGTAGTTTGAGCTTTGGCAATTAATTTATGATATGAGACTATAAAGTTAATTTTTTTAACTCCAAACACACACAAGGTATTGACTTCGTTAAGTAAGTTTCAATTTTTTGAAAACATTTTTAATTTTTTAGAAAGGAAACAATAAATTTTGATTTTGCACCCAAATAGCTGAATTATATTTGTATTCGTGCATTTTGGACAAAAATACTAAAAACGTGTGCATTTCGGAAAAATTGTGTTAGAAAATTGACCTCATAATATCGTCCTAAAAATGACTCAATTTTTTAAAAAATGCACAAAATTTTATATTTTTTATACTCACAAATGAAACACAAAACTTTTCAAAAACTCAGAATATCAGATGAAAAGGATCTAATAGTAATAATAATAATAATAATAATAATAATAATAATAATAATAATGCGATGCGATTAAAAGAAAAACACACCAAGAACAATGCAAAAAGCCGCTTTACTGGGCACAGCAAATATAGTCAGGAAATTTTTGAGTCTCGATTAGGAAGAAAGCGTACTTAGAATATGAAGACATCACTTGAATCCATCAAAATGTAAAAGACTACAAGTTGTGAGAACTGTACCAACACAAGACCATAAGTAAAAGTATTTCTTCACCGAAGCTCCATGACTTCGTACTGACAAATTGTGTCTTGAGATTGTCCTCCGACACTTTTTGTAGTGAAAAGAAAACAAATAATATAATAATAATAATAATAATAATAATAATAATAATAATAATAATAATAATAATAATAATAATAATAATGCTAAAATGTAGGGTTT
Source organism: Teleogryllus occipitalis (assembly GCA_011170035.1). Classification (NCBI taxonomy): domain Eukaryota; kingdom Metazoa; phylum Arthropoda; class Insecta; order Orthoptera; family Gryllidae; genus Teleogryllus; species Teleogryllus occipitalis. Next base: position 6,723 of record BLKR01007665.1, read on the forward strand.
TGATATAAGAACAAAAACGTTTCGTCGATTTCGGACAGTTTTGCGTAGTCGAGTACCTAAAAAATAGCCAGTTTTGGGGATATTTTTTCATAACAGCAAGTTCCACAATGTAAAAAACTCACCCCTATAGTTAAGGCGATCCAGGAGGCAAAGGCCGACTGGAGACGTGAACAGCAACTCACCTGAAAAGAAACAGTCTTTTATCAGGACATTTAACGACGATTTAGAAAGATTTTTTTGCAAAAGAATGGTATTGGGAGAAGTAACATTCAAAATTATTGATGTTTGCAACAATATCACATTTTCAGTAAAGCCAACATTTTCCTTCAATTTTAACATTCTCATGTGTATAACTCATTGTATTTTAACTATACAAAGTTCTATCACGAGATTTTAGCGGCAAATGCGGGACACCAGAAAAGTTTCTGATTTTGATTCTGTAAATTTACTTCTCAGAATGCCTGTTAGTCTGGCCGCTTTTTCATATGCTGCCTCTTTGTTTGTAAGTTTGTCGGACTCGGCAGACTGCCGTTACATTTTTAGTGTAAGTTTCTTGGCATATCAGTTCAAACTCAGATCAATCAGGTTTATATTACAAATACAGACTTCATTCAGTAATTTCTTTTACTTTCTAGTATACGTAGTACATAGTATGTTCGAAGTAATATTCATGGTTTAGATAAAAATTGTTAATTCTGTTGCAAAAAGTACCGTTTTAAAACTGAAATAAAGGCAATATTAAAAATAAAATGTTCTCAAAAAATGGTTTCATATCTTTTATTTATTTTTTCAGTATAGTGAGAGATAAACTTTCAAACATGTCTGAGTTTCAATTTTCATTGAACTCTGTGCGTTTTCGAAAATTTGAAACGTTCGAAATAAACCGAGAAAGTACGTAATGGTGTAGCACCACTAATTTTGAATCCGAAATGACTCATCCTGTATTCTCGTACTAGACATCCGCAAGTAGTTGGAGAGGTGAGGGGCGGATGTGTGCTCTTATGACGCAAGTACATCGTGGCCTCCTTCCACGCCTCGAACCCGTCAGTCCTGGGTTTGGCCCCGCCCCACTCTCACCCCGAGATCGTCGCGGCACCACCTCGTTACCATAGCCTCACTGCCCCGCCCTCGCTTCGCCCTCGCTGTCGCTCCCGAACACTGCCACCCCCTGTTCCCTCCCGCCCCATCTCCTTCCCCCTCCGCCTCACACCCCAACCGACTTCCGACAAACCCAACTGCCACCCCGCTGCTACCCTCCGAACCTTCCCCTCCCTCACGCAGGCTCCAACACGCCCTCTCTCCGCGAGCGTACTAGCCCCCGCCCCCCTTGCCGCGAACGTACGCTCTGCTTTCCCACCACGCCTTACCAGGTATCTTCGCACTCACCAGATCCACCACCATTCCCCGCTTCCACCCCGCCATTCCCTGACTTTCGAACTCTCCCCTCCCTCATCCCAGTTCACCTGCTTCCCCCTGACTTGTATCGTCTCCACCCCGCTTCTGCCTCGCGCAGTGAACTTCCCGCCTCCGCCCTGCCCTTGCGAACGTCCCCGTTCTTCCTCTTTCCCACCTCGCTCTACTCGCTTCACTCGCCCCGCTCCGCCGTCCCGTCCCGGCCCCGCCCCGTCACCTCCCCGCTGCCGGATCAATACGTGCGCGAGCGCGCGCGCGCGCTGGATAGGGTGAAACGGGGCGGAGCAGGGCGGGGCGGGGCGGAGCAGGGCGGGGTGAGGCGGGGCGAGACGGGGCGGGGCGGGGGTGGGGGGCGGGGCGGGCGGACACATCCGTCGTCGTGAGGCGCCGCCGCCAATTACTGGAGGCGCTCACATCCGCCGCGTAACGCGATTGGCCCCCGACAATTTGCGGCGCCCCAGCGGATTAGGCGCCGAGGGACCACACGCGGCGACACATTGAGGATTCCGGAGCTCGCCTCTGCGCCAGGGCTGCTCAAACGCAAGAATCCGATCCACACTGCCCACGGCAGCCCGTTATGCTTGACCGTGTGCCACTTGTGTTTCACGTACTAGAGCCGATAGCGCCCGATCGCACCCCCTTTCCAACGGGAGCGGTAGCGCAGTGCACTAACTGATGTCACTGCAGCGCCTCTGACCGGCAGGTCCTAGGTTCGAGTCCTGAAGGCGGCAGGATTTTCGACACTAGCTTTTCAGCTAAGTAGTTTTCCGTTCTTTCTCCGATCAATACCAGGCGAATGCCGGAGCACTACAATAACAAACGGGTCACGGACCGTGCGCGATATTTCCTAACTCTTTCTTGTCCTATCTTCTCCCCTTACACACACACACTAATATACACTATAACATATTCTGGGAGACCGGTCGGGAGCTTAGAGCTTGTCCTGGCTGGGGCGGTGCCTCGCTGGTGGGAGAGTCCTGGTTAGGGGGAACCCCTATAGACGACGGTAGGTCGGCGCCGAATCTCACCATCCAGCGGGGGAAGGTCACCCTCATATCCCGAGGAAAAAGCATGCACTACACTTACGGGACTAATGACCTAATCTGTTGACGCGCCCGGAATCACTAACCAACCAAATGACCGCGTGCAAACTGTGTTTCACACACTCGATCGATAGCGCCCAATTGCATCCCCCTTTCCTTTTTCGATGGGCTAACTTGACATACAGCGGATCCGCAGATAAGCGCGAGGACAAGGCACGCCAAAAAGGGCCATATACTTAAAGAGTTCTTCTGAGTGTCATGCATGTTTTCAACGTTTTTCTTTTTAAAAAAGTTGACTTTTCAGCATTAAAACAAAAATAAAATGTGAAATAATTTATTTTAAGCGTAGTAAATATAGCGTCAGTTAGACCTCCTCCTGCCTGAATCAGTCATTTTTTACTTTTCGAAACCCCTCCCCTCAAGCTTGTGAACGTCCTTTGTTTACGGCTCCTAAGAAGCATATTTAAACTGTTTTTCGTTCGGCGTCATAGAATGAGGTGAGTCAGTACACTTAACTTTATAATTAACTGTGGAGCTGGAAACAATAAAACAAGCGTTTTCCGGTGTACAGCCATTCATGCAAAACATATATTTCATCACAAAAACAGTGTTAGTATTCATGCCTTTGACTTTCCTTGCATTGGAAACATGCGAAAGATTATGTATAATTAAACTTTATGCTAATATCATTTAACTGCTACAATTTAATTACTTCTGCATTTTTGCACCTCTGACGAAACGTACGAGTGATGTCTTAAAATAAAGCTGTGTTAGTTTATCAAAGTATAGATTCACTTTATTTAATTATTTGAATATAAAGTATTACTGGAGCGACCATTATTCACATTAGAATATTTAATAATCAGTTTAGTCTGCAGGTTTGACTCTCAATCCCCGTCACCAAGCGAATGTCAACGCCCCTTGCGACTCAGAATCGATGTGCCCACGTGGTGCACAGGGAAACAAACTTGAACCGTAGCGAAAGGCTTGCTCTGTGCTAGAATGTAGCAGTACACTCGTGCAAAACGTTTGCACGGGCGAGGGGCGGCCCCAAGCACAATGGCGCAGGACGCTTGTGCTATCACGGCGTTATCGCTCGCCTGGAGACATCTCAGCTCTCGGGCCACGTTCCACAGGGCTCAACCCGGGAGAGGTGGTTTAGGGCATCAACTGTTGTCACTGCAGGGCCTCTCGCCAGGAAGTCATGGGTTCGAGTTCCGATGGTGGGGGCGTTTTCGGTTTCAGGTAGATCGCTGAGTCGGTGACTGGAGAACTCTAGAGGCCGGCTGCTCTGATCGGTAGTCTTCTGTCGTTTCTCCGATCAATACCAGGCGATTGCGGAGCAGTACCCTAACAAACGGAACAGGAACCGGGCGCGATCTTTCCTTCCTCATTACTTGTCTTACCCTCACCCCTTACTAACACACAATTACGTTAATATGCACTGCACTACCACACGTGTTGGGAGACCGGTCGGGAGCTTAAAGCTTGCCCTGGCTGGGGCAGTGCCTCGACAGATGACAGATGCCTGGTTTGGGAAACCCCAGCTAGTTGACGATAGGTCGGCGCCGGTTTTCACCATCCAGCAGGAGATCACTGTCACCTGTCGAGCAAAAGCATGCATTACACGTACGGGACTAATTTGCAATTGACGATCCCTAAATTATCATTCAATATATGGCTCATTTGGACCAGCCTCACATTCTTCAGCGCTGGCATTATCGGGAGTCGGTCGCGCTCCCACAAACTCCATGCAACATATAACGGTAGCGGTAGCTCAGTACATCAACTGATGTCACTGCAGCGCCTCTAACCGGGAGATCCTAGGTTCCCACTCCCCACGGCGGCAGGATTTTCGACACTAGCTTTTCAGCTAGGTCCAATTGAATCGCTGTCTGGAGGAGAATTATAGCGGCCGACTGCTCTGATCGGCAGTTTTCCGTGGTTTCTCCGATCAACACCAGGCGAATGCCGGAGCGGTACCCTAACAAACGGGCCACGGACCGTGCGCGATCTCTCCTTCCTCTTCCTTGTCCTATCCTCTCCCCTTACACACACACTTACACTAACATGCACTACACTACCACATATTCCGGGAGACCGGTCGGGAGCTTAGAGCTTGTCCCGACTTGGGCGGTGCCCCGTTGGTGGGAGAGTCCTGGTTAGGGGGAAACCCCACTAGCCGACGGTAGGTCGGCGCCGGTTCTTGCCATCCAGCGGGGGAAGATCACCGCCATCTCCCGAGAAAGAAACATGCACTACACTCACGGGACTAATGACCGAAGCAGTTGCCGCGCCCGGAAACACGAAAAAATCAATCAATCAATCCATGCAACATATGAATTTTTTTTTTCCTAGGGCTTTTATCCAGCCGACAGCCGGTTGCCCTTTACGTCCCGAAGGGACGCATTTTCGACCATACACTAGACAAACACTTGCGGGCTCCTCTGATATGGGGTCAGCAGAACCCGAGGCCCTCCGCGACAACACACACAATGTCAAGGGACAAACAGCCATGCCCAAGGCGGGACTCGAACCCGCGACCCTTCGGACCGAAGCGGTGAGTCGGTACTCACTCTTAGTCACCTCGGCCATCCAAGTCGGCACATATGAATTAATAATTTGCGTAATTTTTCTTTCAAATTAAGTTTTTTTAAAGTATGGTTTAACGTAAAGTTAGTGTGCTATTATTGGAATCGGTAAAAATTATATCCACTAATACGTTTCTCATTGCTAAAGACTTGGCGTTCATTCAGAAAAAGTGATGTTGACAACAGAAGAAATATTCACTAGTTGGACACATGGCAACATTCCACATTTTGGAAGTGTGTTTTGAAGGTGGCAATATATCTATTCCAAAGGACAGCCCCTCAACTTGCGTTGCAGAATTATACGTTCGGTACTGTGGGTGAATTGATATTCTAATATTGTTAAGTTTTGAGATTATTCGGATATTTCCCATAATATCATACCAAATAGTCACTTTAATTTTATCACGGAATATTGGGTCTGTATTCATTCAATTAAAATTTACAGTTGATTCCGAGTAACTACTCGTATTTTTTCACCCATGTTGCGAAATAAAAGCCCCTAGAAGGTTAAATATCCCAAAAAATTAATAGACGATTCAAAAAGGTCTTATTTTCTAGAAACAAAAATTGGTCCTCCCTACCTCCTCAAATGTCGCGTGCCCACAAACCGCATCTGTCCTCGCAAAGCTTGTGGAACTTGGTACTATAATCTTTCTTCCAAGTTTGAAACAAGTTCTTTGGGAGTCTTTTAAGGTTGTTCCCAAAGTTGCAATCTTAATCGGCTGTCTCGTTGACAGAGGAAACAATGAGAATCACTGTTTCCGATACTGAGCAAATTTTTAAATATGTTAATTTATTAGTGCAATAATTACTTGACTAGGTGGTGGAATCGTGCAAATATTCCGCACTTTGAAAGTCATCACTATTTCAAAGGTGTAAACAGTTTCATTCTGGAACCCAACTTCGAACATTTCCGATACCTCTTCTTAGGAAATGAATGCACCTTCCAAAATGTAATACAAAGTCTAAAAATGTTACTTTGTGTAAGGTTACGGCATAAGAAACATATACGTGTCCCTCAAAGACCTCCAAAGCCTCGTTTCCAAGTCTCACACGGCGGTGAAGTGTGATGCACTATATCGTGCGTTGCAGGTTGATTGATTGATTAGCGATTCCGGGCGCGTCAACTGCTAAGATAATTCGTTCCGTGAATGTAGTTCAAGTGTTTTCCTCGGGTGGTGGTGGTGGCGGTGCTGATGGTTGCTTCCTCATACTTGTCTTACCCTTACCCCTTACTAACACACAATTACGTTAATATGCACTGCACTTCCACACATGTTGGGAGACCGGTCGGGTATTTAAAGCTTGCCCTGGCTGGGGCAGGGCCTCGACAAATGACACTGATGGCGGTGATCTTTCCCCGCTGGATGACGAGATCCGTCACCGACCTCTCCGTCGGCTTGCCAGTCATCTCTCACCAGCGGGAGACCGCCCCAGCCGGGACAAGCTCTAAGCTCCCCACTGATCTCCAGACATGTGTGATAGTGCAGTGCACGCAAGAGTGTGTGTATGAGAGGGGTGAGGAAAAGACAAGGACGAGAACGGAAAGATCGCGCGCGGTCCGTGGCCCGTTTGTTTCGGTACCGCTCCGGCATTCCCCTGGTGTTGATCGGAGAAACCACGGAAAACTACCAAGTGGGTCGCTAGAATTCTCCTGTCAGCGGTTGAATGCGACCTAGCTCTATAGGTAGAGTCGAAAATCCTGTCAACGTTGAGGGTCGAAACGTGGGACCGATCAGAGGTCAGAAACCCTGCAGTGACATCAATTGATACCCACCTAAGCGATTGCAGGATGAATGTTCGCCTTCATTGAACCGACACCAGAATCTGCGTACTTCTGTTTTTCGTCTCGAATATGATTGATGCAGGACTTATCCAACAGTAGCACACTTGTTTCCCAGTCTTTTATAAAGGGTATGAAGTAGGTATCTTTATAGATAGATATATTATATATATATAGATATATTATATATTGTTTGAGAAAAATCTTAAGTTTTGCAAATTAATGATTGAACGATACATTATTAAAAACACAAAGATGATTCACGTAGTTAACAGTGTAAATAATGTCCTATTTGAATCTCAATTACAGTTACATGATGTCAATATTTAAAAAAAGTTTACAGAAAGAAATGAAAAGTGATGTAAAATGGCAAAAATAGTGCAAAAATATGATCGGTCAATCAAGTACCACGGCGACAGTGCTCACGTAAAGTGAGGGAACAGGGTGATGGGGGGGGGCAGTTATGTCAGAAACAGGGCATTTTGCGTCTTCAATCTCAGACATGACTGTCAAGGAAATGCGGAAGGTATTTTCATAGAACATCACAAATATTTTTTTTTAAAACGACGATTTTTGAGTTATGGTGCTTCTGTATTTATTGCGCGATATGTTTTATTAAGAACAATGAAAAATAGTTTTGAACCAATTAAATTAATTATAAAGTTGTATTAGCAGGAAATTGATCGCGAAAGTAAATTAAACCATTTTAATTCACTAAAGAATAACATCGTTGTTTGTATAGTAAACAACGATTAAATAAATTTTACTTTATTTTGTTGGTATAAGGTTAAAGACACTTCTTAATGGTTAATAATATGTTGTTAAAGCACCTCTTTAGCGCTTGCCTGAGTAATAAAATTGTTTAAGTACCCTCATGGACGCTTCCAGGGCGGCGCGGGAACTGTTTAACCTGAGAACATAGAGGCTTATATTGTAATCTCGCCTTTAAACATTAACGCAGACTCCCCTCACCAGCGCAGTGTCAGCCGCCGCTCCAGGCGAGAAATTTAGTCGCAGAGATGACACCGTTCGTAAGCAATGAGGCGAATGCAGCTCTGTTCCGTCAATCGTTGATTACACTGGGGTCACGGCGTGGAGGAGTGAAAGTGTGCTGGCTCCAGCTTACTTCCATTGCTGGTCGCGGTCGTCTGCGCTGCGGATGTGACGATCCCCTTAGGCTGGTCGACAGCAACGGTTGCTTATTGTAATGCGTAATTAGTAAGTGTTGAGATAAATTTGCTTCGACTTCATGTTATATTTGAAATTTAAATTAATACTTTAATGGAAATTGCAAAAAAGAGTATTGACCAGCTTATTGTGAATCTAAGGTTTAATTACTGTTTTAACATATAAACGTACTATTAACTTATTTTATACTATTGATATTTCATTTCTAATAAAGTTTGAGTATAAAATGTTTGTAATAACTAATATTAGCATTGTATGGTTTCTAGCATTGTAGAATGTAACATATTATCGTTTGTAATTTTTTCTGGTCCCCTTAGCATTTAACCGTCATAAGCTGTTTCAATTTTCTTTGTGCGTTACTTATGTTGAGAAACGTATGTAAATTAAATTATGTTGACTGCAAATTTACCTTTTACATTCTCTTTTTTATAGGATCGCAGTAAAAGAAATCATGATAAATGCCGCAAGTAAATCAATCTGTCTGCCCATCACTATTCAAGCGCCGTCCTTACGGCAGATCAATGCGTAACACTGAAGTCAGCACTCTTTCTCTTCCATACGCTGTGCTAGAGTCCTGTACAAGACGATTTCGCTCGAGCTCCAAGACAGTTAACATAATATTAGCCCGAAGGTAGCAAAATTAAAGATATCGCGAAGTATAAGCGCCTAAACAAGGAGTACATGTTATGTCAAAAAGGGAAAATGAAAAGTTAAGTTTGCCATAGATTGTCGAAATAGATGAAATATTTGTATTCTTACCGTAAATTCAGTAAATAAAAGAGAGTACAACTGATATATCGTGTTTTAGAAAAAGAAGCAATATTGATTCCGAGCCCTGCAACGCTATCACGCACGAAATGTCACCCATTCCTTCCTGAAAATATGAAGACAAATCGTGAGGACCATTGCTCTGACCTGTGAGTCTGCCCACAGCGAGCAAGCACAAGACGCTCGAGCAAAAGGCGCTCGAGGATGAAACGCTCGAGGATGAAACGCTCGAGGATGAAACGCTCGAGGATGAAACGCTCGAGCATGAAACGCTCGAGGATGAAACGCTCGAGGATGAAACGCTCGAGGATGAAACGCTCGAGGATGAAACGCTCGAGGATGAAACGCTCGAGGATGAAACGCTCGAGGATGAAACGCTCGAGCGAGCAAATGGACCGCTCTGCGGCTCTCTAGTTTACAGTGCGGTAGCCTTGCGCAGTATACAATTAACTCTTTAGGTGAGAATCGATACACTGATCGTGCATTAATAACTCTGAAATTCAATTACAATGAAGAGAGATGCCAAGTTTTGATCAGTGGATCGCATGTGCCCTGGTAAAGGAAACTCTGTCTAGCACCGTAATATTTATCTTGTAAGTTGACGTTATAGCAGTCTCATTAAAGGGGTTCCTCGCTGTATGTTCATTGTGAAAGTTGATGATGCGAAGGCGACATCCTTCAAATGGTGCATTACGGCAATGACTCATGTGCTGTATCTTATCTCCTCACGTAACATGATTTGGCAATGGCAATAATCATACTTGTATTATTACCAAGCAAGATGGAAGAATTATTATCAGGCTTTGTTAGCAACTTGCTCGCGCTGTTTTGTTGTTTGTAGTTTCTTGCAGCTAGTGCTCAATTGTGTTTTCATGTGCATTCATTTAGCTTTTAAACTGTCTCAACAAACTTCTTGAGCCCCTACAGTCAATATTTTTTCCACAAGGTTATTTTACTTTCTCGTCATGTCATGCTACAGCGATTTTTAGTCAGAAAAACTCTTACTACGGAGCCCTCTCGAAAACGTGGACACATGTTCATGTAGTAACTTACTTTCTCTAACAGGTTGAGTAGTCACAATCCACAAAACAGTATATGGTCCCTTGATTCCGAAAAATTGATTGACTACAAAACGTCTCTATGTAATCAAAGATACCGCCTAAACCGATCAGAGTATTTTCTCCAAAGTTCATATTCCCCGATCGGTCTAGCTGAACTCAAGGCCCTGCGAGTTGGAGACTGATATTTTGGCTTTTGAGGAGTAAGTTACTTGAAGCCTCAACATATTCAAAATTTCCCCAAAATGGTTTCAAATTTGTTTATTTAACTTTTTTCTCGTTTATAGGCAAAGAATTTTTTTTAAAAAAAGGCCTACGTCTCATTTTTGTTCAACTCTCTGATATTTCGAAAATTACAAAAGTCACAAATAATGCGAGAAAGTATGTGCCGTTTAGCACCACTAGTATATTAAAAAAAAGAGTTTCATGTGCAGAATGTGCACGACGCAAGTCTCGCCTTGTGCCTTCACGAGGGTTGTAAAACTAAGAGTTTGCACGGTCGCCTCATCCCGGGGCTAATTTCCGCTTCTGTCATGAGGTAAGACACACAGCGGGCGCCGCAATCTGTGACCGCAGTAAACCCACATTTGAGTAGTCGGAGGCGCCCTGGCCTTCGAGCCATTTGCAAACATACGGCACGGGAACCTCAGCCTCGGCAGTATTCATGAACATTTGCATTTAGTAAGTGTACTTCGGCCCCGATGATTCCGTGATTACCACGGTAGTGTCATGAGTAGCAATGCGAGGGTGTAAATCCGGTTGAGTCTGGCGGGTTCTTGAGACACAAAAATCCAGGCACGCCGTCTTATAATAATGGAATGTTAAAGATCACTTGAATATTTTCGACATCTCGAGAAGATAATCACTCATCAGAGATTGGGCTGGTGCTTCTAACTCGGTGCGGAGAACGTAGCCGAGATCCCGCTAGTTCAGTTCTTATTCACACACGTCCAACAAGGGGCCCTGGAGAGGTGGCTCAGGGCATCTTTTGTGCTCGGCTTTCCTTGGCCGCGCGCGCGTAAGCTGGGGGAGCGTTGTGTGACCTTGTGTGGCGGACTGTTATCCGTTCAAATATCCGTTAAGCATGAGTGGAAAACAAATCAAAAATACTCAATTGATTAAATTTTTCGTGTTTCCGGGCGCGTCAACTGCTTTGGTCATTAGTCCCGTTAGTGGAGGGCATGTTTGTTCTCGGGAGATGGCGGTGATCTTCCCCCGCTGGATGGCGAGATCCGGCGTCAATCTACCGTCGGCTAGTGGGGTTTCCTCCTAACCAGGACTCTCCCACCAGCGGGGCACCTCCTCACCGGTCTCCCGGAATATGTGGTAGTGTAGTGCATGTTAGTGTAAGTGTGTGTGTAAGGGGAGAAGGATAGGAGAAGAAAGAGGAAGGGCAGATCGCGCGCGGTCCGTGGCCCTTTTGTCAGGAGAGTGCTCCGGCATTCGCCTGGTGTTGATCGGAGAAACCATGGAAAACTACTTATCAGAGCAGCCGGCCGCTAGAATTCTCCTCCAGCCAGCGTCTGAATTCGACCTAGCTGAAAGGGTAGTATCGAAAATCCTGCCGCCGTGGGGAGTGGGAACCTAGGACCTCCCGGTCAGAGGCTCTGCAGTGACATCAGGTGATGCACTGAGCTCCCGCTCCCGGTAAAATTACTCAAAAAAACATGATTGTCTATGCCAATATGTATATCACGGGATTCGTTTTTGTACGCTCGTCATGATAGACTAAGAAATATGTATATTTCCATTTGAAAAAAACAAAGTTGAAAAGTTGAGTTTGAAAAAAAATGAACGTAAAATACAATTGATAAAACAGAAATGAATACATGTATCAATTAGCCCCATTCCCTCGTGCACTTGCGGAAAACTGAATTGTAATAACTTCAACCGTTTAAAATCTGCAGGAGGTGCTAAAGTTACGTGATTCACCCTGTATAGCGGCCAATTCACTCCCGGATGTCGAGACCTGATTCAAAATAAATAATTATGTAGTACACGTGTTGAAGGGAGAAGAAAATTGGGTTTACAATGTTTTTAAAGAAAGTAATGTTAATGTGTTAGTTTAATGTAACGGTTTTTTAACAACACAATTTTAATGACAATAGTAAATCTTCGTTTGAATAAAAAATGCTTTGGGTAGATATCTGTCCTGATGAAGGTTTTAAGACAAACAGATAATGAATGACGTGTAATATTGATTGACGTGAAAATTTGAATGACTTTCTCCAAAACTATCAATATTACAAAGAGGAAAAAAAGTCTGTCACTTCGATGTTCTTGGTGGAATAATCATGAAAGAAGAGCAATAAACAATACATCAATATTACTTTGTAATATCACCGGTGCTGGTTCAGATATAAAAATATAATCTAAAAAGTTGTCATATTGTAATATAACTATTCTAACCTGATCAAAGTAATTTACTTACCAACCTAATACGTCGTGTTTTACTACACAAACTGTCAGGTAATTTAAATAAACCTTACTGACTATTCCATTCATACGTTATAAGTTTCAATCCGGCAAAATAGCGTTTATAGTAAGATGGTTAAAATCTAACCACGGGCGTTTAAAATCGAAAAGTTCACATGTGTACTTTCCGCTACCTTCGTACCACAGATGACGTTCAACTGTTTTGGAAAACAAATAACTATTCCTTCCGTGACGGAAACTGCAGTAATCAACGTAGCGTCTGAAACAACCCACCAAGAAATATTTTTCGCTATTTTTAACATTATGTGCATACTTTTAATCGATTTACGACTTTTCGTGAAATAGTGTAACTCGTGGTGTGAAACTTCTCAGATAAGTCAGCTCGTTGCCACGCGGCCGACAGAAGTTTCAAAATACTACTGATTTTACTTTTTTTAAAATCATTTATTACCTGTTCAATTACATATAATTTTTCAGGAGTTTGGAAAATTTACATTGAATATTGTGGAAAGATGCCAGAGCTTTTATTTGGTAAATTATGTATTTACCAATTTTGAAAATAAATAAAGTAAATACATTATAAAATAAGTTATTGCATGTAAGAGGAGTATAATAAATGTTAGAAAAAATAGTTAAAGGTTAAGTTTAAAATATATTGAATTAAACATAATAAACATTTTCATTTAAGGAGGGCGAAAAATGTCTTTGGGAAAGCCTGAACGAATACGAAGAGCAGAATAATTTTGACCTTTAGTGTTAACTGTCGAGATGCAGGAGAAAGTGTTAATGTATTAAAGAAATTTTGAGTTTGTTTAATTATAAAGGTTTTAATAGATTCAAGTTGAAGCTCTCTAAGGATTTGTTTTTTAAATGAACAATCTATTTTTAGTACTTTTCTTAGGAACTTATTCTGTATAGTTTGTGATGTTATTACATGAGGCTTTACACCATATAGGACAAGCGTATGTAAGAGAAGGACGAATAATGGATTTAAAAATTAAAATTCCACAATCTATTATTAATTTTGAATTGTAATTAAAGAGAAGGTACAATTTTGAAATTTTGTGATAGGTTTTGTCAGTGACAATTTGAATATGTTATTTCTAAGTGAAACGTTGATTTAAATGTAATCCTAAATATTTAACTGGTACATTATTGCCAAGCCAAGGAATATTGACATTGTTGTTCATTAGCGAAGGAGGTTTTGTTGGTCGACAAAGAGTAAAAATTCTTGCTTCAGTCTTATTAGGATTTATCAATATTCTCCAGAGTTGAGACCATTTTATAAATTTTTGAATAAAATATATTACGTGCTCTTTTGATATTATTACGAGTAGCGAATAATGCCGTGTCATCAGCGAAGACAGCTATTGAAGTAAAAGGTAAGTAGGGAATATCTGACATGTAGATATTAAAAAAGTAAAAAAGAAAGAGTAGAACGTTGAGAAATGGATCCTGATTGAATTGATCGTACACTGGAAAGATAGGCGTTTATTTTTACTATAAAATGACAATTGAAGAGAACATTTTTAATAATTTTGGATAAATATATTGGAATACCTACATCGTATAATTTAAATAATGGACATACATGTCAAAGTTTGTCAAATGCTTGAGCTATATCTAAGAAAAGGCCGATAGCGTGTTTTTTGTTATGAAAACTATCTGCTATTAATTCAGAAGCATGTAAAAGTTGTTGCGTGGTAGACTAATTTGAACGGAAACCAAATTGATAATTAAGTAAAATTTGAATTGAAGACATATAATTAAGAAGACTGAGTTAATAACTTTTCGAAAATGTTGGATAATTATGTCAAAAGACTGATATAGCGATAGTGCATTGTCTTTTTAGGATATTTGCTAGCTTTACAGATTGGAAGAATAAAAGCGAAATTCCAAGCGTGAGGGAAATAAGCTGAGTATGTTTGTTAATTTAGCTACATTGAGATATTTAATTCTTTTATAATTTTGTTTGAAATTGCATCAGGCGCTGAAGCTTTATTGGTTTTTAATTTTTGTATTATTTTCATTACTTCATGAGGAGAAATATACTTAATAGCTGTAGGAACAGAATAAATGGGGGAAGATATAAAAGATTCTATTTTACCTTTAAATACTTGATTAATAATAGGATTTGGTGTAAATGATTTTTCAAAACAGTCCTCAATTAGATTTGTTCAGAATATACTGTAAAAGAACCATTATTTAAAATAGGAATCGGGGAATAAGATTTCATTAGTTTTTAATAGTAGACCATGGGGATCTACAATTTGGAAGAATTTGTTGGACGTAATTTTGAAATTTATTTAACTCATAATTATCAATACTTGATTTAATAATTCGAGATAATTTATTTATTTTTGGTTTTAATGTCTGGTCGGCGAGTTTGCTGCCAATATATTCTTATGTTATGTTTAGATTCAATTAAGTTCAGTACACATATAGGTAATTGGGTTCGAAAATGTATATAGGGTTTAAAATGTGTAATTGAATTTTAATAGGAAAATTAAAGAGTTTTGGTGAATTTGTCAACTTTCGCTATCTATATTTTCAGTAGTCAATAATTATGTAGGAAAGTTTTTAATTAATATTGTTTTTAAGTAGTTTACATTTAAATTAATAATGTGTCTATAAGAATCCCAATTTACGAGTATATTATTGTATTGAGGATAATTAATATTTAACAATGAAGAATTGAAAGATATTTTAATTGGAAGGTGATCTGAATCTAATTCAGGAATGGGTATTTGATACAAAGGTATATTTACATTTTTTGCAATAATAATGGCAAGAATATCAGTGATTATAGTATTATGAATTGAATAGTAAGTGGGCTCAAAAGGTGCATGGATATTTAAATTATTGTGAAAAATATATTGCTGTAGTCAGATTCCTCGAGAATTAGTTGATTCACATTCCCATGCTGTGTTTTTAGTGTTAAAATTTCCTAAAATAATAGGATTAGACGTTTGAAAGATTTTATTATATATTTGAATTGGGAAAGACTTATTTGGGGGTTTGTTAACAGAATAAATCGTTTATTTAATATTGTTAATGATGATTTCAACTGATATACATTCCTGGTTCTCAGATAATGGATAATAAGTTTGCTCATGATATATGTTATTTTTAATAACAATGGCGACACCTACATATGCGTGATTTGAAATCCGATCATTTCTGTAAATTTTGTAACCTTTGATATACAGTTTCTCACCTGGAATTAAGTGAGTTTCAGTTATACAAGCAATATCAATATTGTATTTTCGCAAAAAATAATTGAAAATATTTGTTGACGTTTGATTCCATTAGAATTCCAATCAAGGAGTGAAATGTAATTAAAATCATCACTGAAATTACTTACCATGAAGGAGAGATGGGAGAATATTTTGTATTAAGGTTTGAATATGAGGTATAATTCAGGAAAGTACTTGTTAAATTATGTTGGAAAGTAAATAGGAATAGTTTGAGATGTTTGTTTGTTGTTTTGTAACATAAGGAAATATTAGAAATAGATGGCACAGTTTGACACTTCTGACGTTTGCACTGTTTGTTGGAATAATCGATGAATCGCTTCGTTGGAACGTCCTTGGTATTTCAAACAAGGAAATGTTGAATTATTTGTAAATTATTGTTGAAATGTTGAATTATCTGAAACTAATGTTTGTTGTTGCAATTGCACATGTCTGTGTGCATTGAAGTATCCTCTTCAACATCAGGAGGTAGAAGATAATCAGAAGTTTGCGGAGCTACGGGAACACTCACTAACATGAAGCCCAGTGTGTCTAATGTTTGAAATGAACCATCCACACGATGGTAGCCGTCCGAGGCACTGGAAACTCTTATTACTTTTGATCTATACAGTTTATAGATTGAATATTTTTATAACACGACAGAATGAATGTAATATACTATCGTAGTATCAAGAAAATCAGACGAGCAATATATACAATTAGTGAGAACTTAGTCAAAGCCATCTGAAATTGAATTTACTTTTGAAAATAAACTTAATGAAATTTTTATTTTCTAAAAATTCAACTTCACTTAACTCAACAAAGACACTTCTTTAGATGAGTCACTATTATTGTCCCACCTAAAAATTGATCTTTTATTTTAAAAGTGTGAGCTTCAATTTTTTCAGTCGTCGCGCAATACAGAAAGTCGTTAGCCGCCCCTCTGCGTCCAGCGGTGCACAGACCTGCGTTCGAATAGATCGCTACTTAGAGACCCCGAAATTAACGGATTGGCGTGGTTATAATCGGCAATGAAAAAGAATTTTCAACCATTACACCAAAAATTTAACTTTGAGCTTGTAATACAGGATGTCATTAAAAAAGTGACTCTGAATTCTACATGGCACAGTTTAAGACGCCACATCGATATGGCATACAATTCCTTCATATATTGGCTATTTAACGAACAAAATACAATTAGCTGTGTACTTATTCCCCAATGGCATAGTTTTTTGCGATGCATTCAGAAAAATGTGTAGCAAAACGCCAACATCTACAGCTTGTCATGCGCTTCCCTATTCCTCATAACACTGGCTAACATTGATTGATTATTAGTGGTTACGGGAATGACACCTAATAGGGTCATTAATTCCGTAAGTGTAGTACATGTTTTTTCTAGGGAAGTGGCAGTGTTCTTCCTCCGCTGGATGGCGAGATCCGGCGCCCACCTACCATCGGCTGGCGGGGTTTCCCCAACCAGATACCTCCCACCAGCGGAGCTCCGACACAACCGGCACAAGCTCTAAGCTCCCGATCGGCCTCCTGGCATGCATGGTAGTGTAGTGTATGTGAGTGTAAGTGTAAGTAAGGGGTGAGGATAGGACAAGGAAGAGGAAGGAAACATCGCGCGCGGTCCATGTGCCCGTTTGTTTGGACACTGCTCCGGCATTCGCTTAGTATTGATCGGAGAAACTACGGAAAACTACTGAATAGCGCATCCGGCCGCTAGAATTCTCCTCCAGACAGCGGCTGAATACGACCTCGCCGACAAGTTAGTGTCGAAAATCCTGCCACCGTCAAGACTCGAACCTAGGACCTCGCGGTCAGAGGGACTGCAGTGACAGCCGATATCCTCAGCCATCTCTCCCGATAACACTGGCTAACTTCTCAAAAAAATTTATCTTTTTGCTTATCATAGGCGGTTGTTGTTGCTGGCTCCCAGCCTCGAAGGCCCCTTGGCGCCGCCTACACGGAGACGGAGTTCCTCAAGAGCGCTTTACGGCCCGCGAGCTGTCAGCGCTGGCCGCTGTCCACACACACGGGGAACAAGGCCACGCAGCACGCAGACATTAACAGGGAGGAAGCTGAATTATCTTACTTCTTTACTGTCGCATGTTACATTATCAGGGCCTAGGAGATTTGTCCGGTGGACCTCGGTAGGCTCTGGCCGAGGATTAGAAATGTGAGGACTTTTCTGAGTATCTCGGCGATACCATGTCGTTAGTGCCAAGTAGAGCAGATAGGAGATTGGACGGGAACGCCCCTCCGAATTCTTATGGAGAATGATTATTTAGTGTTTTCGCACACGGCAATTACTACGGCCATTACGATCCGAAAATATAGTGTAAGCCGCTACCTCGAGGTAACTTGTGTTCCTCTTCCGCCACATCCGGCGACGACCTACACATCAGATGATTGATTGATTACCAGTGGTTCCGGGGGCGTAAACTGCTTAGGTTATTAGTCCTGTAAGAGTGGTGCATGTATTTGCCCTGGAGGGGGCGGTGATCTTGACACTCTGGATAGCGAAATCCGGTGCCGACCTACTGTCGGCTAACGGGATTTACCAAAACCAGGTATCTGCCACCAAGACACCCCCTCAGCCGGAATAAGCTCTATGCTCCCGACCTGTCTCCCGACAGGTGTGGTACAGTAGTGTGTGTGAGTATAAGAGGTGAGGATAGGACCAGGAATAGGAAAGAAAGATCGCACAGCGTCCGTGGCTCATTTGTTAGGATACTGATCCGGTATTCGCTTGGCGTTTATTGAAGAAATTATGAAAAACTACCGATCAGAGCAGGTGGCTGCTAGAAGTCTCCTCCAGGCAGAGACTGAATTCGACCTAGCTGAAAAGCTAGTGTCGAAAATCCTGCCACCAGGGAGCCTCGAACCTAGGACCTCCCGGTCAGAGGCACTGCAGTGACATCAGTCGATGCCCTGAACCACCTCTCCTGGTAACTCAGCATGAAGCGTGTTTCCCCTCCAGATGTTTCCGTAACGGCGACGCTCCAACCGGAACAAGTAAGTTCCCTTATGGTCTCCCTTCGTCTGAGGTGAGCAGCGTATGTACTAAATGAAAGAGTGTAGGAGAGGAAAAGCGGGCAAAGATTTTTTTGTTTTTGTTTTTGACTAAATAAATAAAATAAATAAATAAATAAAAAAGATCACGCGCTGACCAAAGCCCGTTTGTTAGGATGTTACTACGGCATTCGCTTTATTATGATCGAGAAAATCAGGGAAATTTTCTGATGAGAGCTGTGATTAAAATCAACCTCTGAATATAAGTAGTATCGAAAATCTGACACTCTCGGGACTCGAATCCTCGGATCTCCTGATAAGCAACACTGCAAAGAGAACGGCAATGCTGCCACTGCGCCATTTTAGTTATGATATGTGTTGTTGTCAGCTGAGTAAGGGTTTCTTCGGGGTAATGACCCTTAATAAAGAGGAAATAGAGAGGGGATTTCCCCATACTTTGGGCAGAAAGTACACCTTTCACTTAAAAAACTCAGAGCTGGTTGCCCGAAGCCAGGAAGTGTTCTTTCTAAGTTTTCAGTGTCATCCGATGGAAGATTTGGGAAGGAAATGAGCGGCTGCGTTCTTATATAAAAACAAATTCCTGTTCGAAGGGAGCGTGAACACTGAGACTTGGTGTCAAATTTCGGGAAAAACACAAGAAGCTTAAAACTGTACCTCCAAAACTGTATGATCACAGATCCGGTGGCGCTGTCCTGGTCTGAATTATACGAAAAACATGAAGTGAAGTACGCATAGGAGAATTAACTGATAAACAGTGACCCTGCCTATGAAGCAGTAAAGTCAGGCAGGTCATTAAATACGAGACATGAAGTACCATAAAATCAATTGTAATTATTATGTGTATCAATAGATATAATTTCATTTTCGTTGTAGTATTTCGTTTTCATTTAATAATAAATATGTCAAATGTATCTTCATAAATGTAGTTGCTCTCCTCTTGTTTTAGACTACGCACGCCAAAGGAGGAAATTCCAACGCTTCTGATCAAGAAAGATCTTGATAACTCGTACCGTTAATAAAATATACATTTGTGAATTTTTTCAATCGTTTGGTCTTTCTCGTGTTCTTTTTTGGATTCCAGAACGAATTATTGTTCTTAGCATAAATCATATTTTTGTAACTTTCATGAGATATATTATTTTTTTTACTCATCCACAATTCCACCATCCAGCTGACTTCAAGAGATTGTTGAATTAAACGTTTTCAAACAACAATTCTTTGGAATTATACATCTCTTTGACTTATAGCACGATGCAATGCTTTTTTCCATTTCAAAATAATAGACATATGAGATTTCTACAATAAAATAACCGATGCCACCCAATGTAATGTAGATTGCAATTGCGTATTCTAAAATAACGATAATATATATATATATATATATATATATATATATATATATATATATATATATATATATTTGTAGTCATTGTACTATAAAAAGTGTGGCAATTTTCACGATACTTTGTGTAATATAGACGTAATTATTATGCATGCTAGCTTATTCGAGGTCAAAACGTTCCCAAAAGAGTGCGATTAAAATTAGTTCGTAAATGACGCGCTAAACCACTGTGATATTTCCATCCAATTTCAAAGACAGAATTGGCGTGAAATCGGCGAGCGGGTATTCTGAATTTAAATGGAAATCGCGTCATATATCTAATCGGACCACATTAAGTAGAACTTTCGAGCGCCAAAGCACGTTCATTTTTCGGTTGGAACGATTTCAAATATTAGAGAGGGGTATCATTTTGTAACATGCATTGAACACATTATGGCTGCAGAAGTTAATACGGTAACACAGATGAGAAGAAATCTTTACATTAAACGGACACATAAACTCGTTTCAAGTCAAATGTAACGAAGTCCCATATTTTCACCCTTTTCAAACACATGTTTCTTCCTATGTTTCTTCTGTATGTATGTTTCTTCCTAGAATTTTAAGATAATTGAAAATATTGTAAGAACTGCATAGAGCGATTATTTAGGTACTTCATTTTGCATTCCAAGTACATGGAAATTGTAAAGTAATGTCTTTAAAGTTATGTATTTACTGTAAAGTGAAGTTATTAATGTCAACCTGTACAGTCATTATTTAATCAAAGTTTGGAAATATTTTAAACGATTTACGACGAAAGGGGAATTCTAGACTAGAAATTTATAATATGAAACAAACAAAACTGAAGTACCTTTCGGAAGCCATTCAATGGACTCGGGAACTCATTAGAAACAGCTCTCGGGGTAAAAGGGATTCGATTGGTTGACTGACTGATGCTTCCAGGCGCGTCATTTGCTATAGTCATTAATACTGTAAGAGTAGTTTACATCACGAAAGATGGCTGTTTCTCTCTTCCCCGATGCAGCGTGATATCCGGTGCTACACTTTGGGTTGAGAAGATTCTTCCTCCAACTATCTCTCCCAGCGGGGCAGGGCCCGTCCCGACTGGTCTAACATGAGGGATACCGAAATGTATAGTAAGTGTGTATACAAGAGTAAGAGAAGAGGACAAGGTTGGTGAAGGAAAAATTGCGTGGAGTCTGTTGCCCGTTTGCTAGAGTACTGCTCCAGCATTTGCCTGGTGTTCATTGGAGAAACCACGGAAAACTACCGATCAGAGTAGCGGGCCGCTAAAAAACTTCTTCAGATAGTGGCTGAATACGTATTAACAATATAGGTAATGTTGAAAATCCACCGCCGTCGGAGCACAAGCATTAGGATCTATCCTGGGGTCGCGGCAGTAGTAACAGCTTTTCACCGATGATATCGTAGGCTTCCGCGTCCAGAGTCATGATCTGGGCTGTCCGGGTGACGCCACGTCGAAGGCTGGTGTGCCGACGGTCGAAACGTCGGCACCCGAGCCTTCGACGCGGCGTCACCCGGACAGCCCAGATCACAGCTTTTCACAGAGTTAACTCTGTCGGTAACAGTGATTCGTTTGATTGAGAGAGTTAGTGATTCCGGGCGCGTCAACTAGGGTCACTTAGGTCATTAGTCCCGTAGGTGTAGTGCACGTTTTTCATCGGGAGGTGGCGGTGATCTTCCCTCACTATCATCCCTACCGTCGACTAGCGGGGTTTTCCACAACAAGGTATCTCCCGCTGGAGGGGCATCGCCCCAGCCGGGACAAGCTCTAAGTCTCCGACCGGTCTCCCGGAATATGTGGTAGTGTAGTGCATGTTAGTTGTACCCTAGGAGAAGGAAATGCTAAACAAGAACGAATTCATGCAATGAATCCCGAGGAATATTACAAATAACTTGAATATTAACAAATATTTAATGTGGACTAAAAAATTACTAAATCGAACATATCCCAGAAATGTAATGCTCGTCTTAGTAAAATTAGTAATAACTATGTAATTCCAGTGCTAACCTACAGCTTTAGTATTGTCAGATGGACACATACCGAACTGGATACTTCCAATATGAATTGCAGAGTACTATGTACCACATTTAGATGTCACCACCGTAAAAGCGCAGTTGAATAATTCCACTTACCTAGGTCTCTAGGAGGAAGATGTGTCATAGATATTGAGAATCTCCATCACCAACTACTGGAGAGACTGTGTCAGTGCTTCCAAGAAAAAGCTAATTGAAATAAGGTACATCGTATTGTAACATACATTGACCGGAAAATCAGAGCATTGAATTTGACTGATGAAAAATGAATCTACGAAAGCAAATACAAACCAATAAAATGACAATAAACAACTGGAAAGAGAAGCAACTTCATGGGCGCTACCCATACCAGATAGAGAGAGAGAACTTGGACCGTAAGTCGTCAATAAAATGGCTGTGATTGGGAGAGCATTTTGTTGAAACAGATAATTTCATGGTAGCATGCAGGACAAAGTTGTATCAACTAAAAACTATCGTAAAATCCTGAAAGACAACAACTTTCGTGATGACAAATGTACAGAACGTAGAGAAAATATGGACCATATTATCAGTGGATGCAGCTCTCTAGCATCATCAGAATATATAAAATGACCAGACGACGTTTGTAAAGTGGTTTATCAGCAACTGTGCCAGAATAATAACCTTTTGTAGGGTAACTAAGCACCATATTAGAAGTACACTTCCGAAGCAAGCAGTAATTTACACAAATGATCACAAAATGTACTGGAACAGGTCCATCATAACAGATAGGTCTTTATTACTGTATCATCTAATTAACCGGACACAGTATGGCATGCCAAGAAAAACAAGGTGTATCTGATTAATGTCGCTGTCTCGATAGCTCACAACATCTCGAAGAAATTAAGTGAAAAAATTCTAAAATATCAACCTCTGGCAAATGAGAAAAAGGAAACGTGGAGCGACGTGGAAATGGTGACGATTGTACCAATAATTCTAGGTGCCACTGGTGAAATTCCCAAGTTCCTACATGAACCCCTGGCTGAACTGCAACTGAAGAAGGGGTTATACATCCAGATGCAGAAGATTGTCATACTGGACACATGTAACATTGATGGTTGATCCAGTGCTTATTATGACAGTTGGAACGTGTTCTCTTGTTCATGGTAACCGAGATGCACGAGTGGAAACAAGTTAAATTGTGATAGTAATAAATAATAATAATAATAATAATAATAATAATAATAATAATAATAATAATAGCAACAACTACATCTCGGGAGTACATGATAGAGTACAGTTGATTGTGGAGTTCCTTCATGATCCTGAGAGATATGGCTGCGGTGGCGTAGCTATTGAGTGGTAGACCTTCTCTTGCCAGATAACTCAATAGTAAGAGGTCAGAGGAATACGTACTCTGGAGGGGAGCCTCAACCACATCTTCGAAGAAGAGGAGGAAAATGAATAATGATGGCGAAGGCGGCAGTTGACACGCAGCAGGCGGCTGCAAACCGCGCGATCTCTATGATATACATGGATTTATTCACAGCTTCCTCTGAAGGTAATCAGCTGTTTTCGTGCCATCCAACCGGAAGGTTGAACGCCACTGTAGTGATGGGTGAGCTCCCAATTGGATGGCAGTGTAACAGCCGATAACCTGCCAGACGCAGCTTTGAAAAAATCGCAGTATAGCGAAGACTGCATCTACAGTGGAAAGTAAGTAGTGAGGGAAATGTAGTGATATCTTGAAATTCTGTTATCTATACTTGGAGAGTACAAGAGAGAAAGTGGAAAGGCACACTAAGACACTGATTAGAATGGAAAACCCTGCAAAGGTAGCTGCCTTTAGCACACTGAAAGTCCCGCAACGCATTGAAAGGCAGACTGGCAACCTAAGGGACCATTTCTAGGAATGAAGAGGGATTTCTCGAAGCAATCACGAGACGCGGAACAGGATTACATAAAATCAGTTAAGTGTGATCTGTGAATTCGAACGTGCCCTCTGTGAAACGTCCATCGAAACCCATTAGCAAAATGGATACAAAAGGAAACATAATTAACATTAATGATTCTCCTCGTACCAAGGTCCTATACGAGCTCAAACATCGAGCTTATGTCGCTTTGTCGACATCTGGCCATCCCACGGATGTTACGTCAGCTTTGACGTTAGATAGAACGAGTGGGTCTACTTCCATTCCAATCTCATGCAACTTCGAAAATACCGAAACTAAGAAAGTGATAGAGGCTTCAAATGTCTTAAATGAGACTGTAGACACTCCAGGTAGAGATTAGAAGACTCAGGGTATCAACTGATGTCATTGCAGTGCTTCTCATTGGGAGGTCCTAAAGTTCTATTTCCGACGATGGCAGGGTCTTCGACATTCGCTAGAGAGCTAGGTCAAATTCAGCCACTGTTTGAAGTAGAATTCTAGCGGCCGGATGCTCTTGTCAGTAATTCTACGTGGTTTCTCCGATCATCACCAGACAAATGCCGAAGCAGTACCCTAACAAACGGACCATGGACCGCGCGCGATCTTTACTTCCTCTTCCTTGTCCTACCACTTACACACACTCACACTTACATGTACTACACTACCACATATGGTAGAAGACCAGTCAGAAACCTGTCCGGCTAAAATTGTCTAGCTGTTAGTAACCAAAACTTGTCCAGCTGGGGCGGTACGCGATAGGGGGAGATACCAGGTTGGGGAAAACGTCGCAAGTCGATGGGTTGGTCGGCGCCAGATCGCATCATCCAGTAGGGGAAGAACGCAGACACCTACAGCGATAAAAACATGCACTACACGCACGGGACTAGCAAACACGTACGATAACACGAAATAATCAAGCAATCAACCAAACAGCAACCCATTTGGTACTTTCAAGGACAAAAATAATTCTGAAGCAGATAACTGACACACAGTTATCTTCGAAGTATTAGCCGAGACATCTTCTGAACTTACGTCCACATCTAAAATTTAACGAAAAACACTCCACGTTGAACAATATTACAAAAACTGCAAAGAACACAACGGCGCTAAAGGTAAAATAGAAAATCCAAACAAAAGCTCAACACATCAAATGTTACAACCGTAGAGTAGATTTCCTTGCGCAAGTCGGTTGCCACAGACGCTAAGATATTTTATCGCAATTAGATTCAAACGCTGAAGGATATTATGCGAAGAAAGGAGTCAAGACATTTCGGGCAGGAATCTGTTTAGGAGGCACATCCTATAACAAAGACTCCTTTAGGTCACTATGAAAGTGTTGATAAGAATTATTGGATCAAGTCCAGAATTATTGGATCAAAAAATTGACGCCATCAGATTTCCATCTGGCCAAGGATGTTCATGGAATCTTAGAAAAACCAGAGGAACTCCCTGAGTGGCTCACACGCGCCATCACTTACCTGGTCCGCAAAGGGACAAACAGTACTTTGGCAAAGAATTTTAGTCCAATCTCCACCAGCAATGCGCAAAGTTAAAACTGCAGTAGCTGCTAACAAAATGTACTGTCACGTTCAGGAATGTATGTTGTCAATTGAACAGAAATTATCTCAAGTTTCCTATAGGTGTAAAGAAATCTTATTACTCAACAGAGACATCTTAAATGACGTGAGGAAGCGAAACCGACATTGTAACATGACTAAGATTGATTATCAAAAGGCCTTTGACGGGTACATCACGATCAGATTCTGAAGTTTTCGAAGATGCATCGATTTCAACGTGGACTTGTAGAGTTGTGCAAAGGTTAGTACGGAGTCATGTACTACCTCAGTAAGGTCAGTACAGTGTCATGAAGAACCATGGTTACTTCTACACAGCGGACAACAAGTAGTAGAAATAAGGAATAACCGATTCAGGGGGGCGGAGACATTTTCAGGAGAAACATTATCTCTACTGTTATTTTGCTTTATCGCACTGTCCAGACAATTATCGCAAGCTGACTTCGGATGATGGCGCGGGCGGTGGAGTTGATGGAGACGGTGGTGCTGAAGGCAGAGGCAATGGCCGAGACCCCGGTGGAGGCGATTAGGGATATGGAGGGCAAGGGGAGTCAGAAGCAAGGCGTAGAAAGAAGGCGGGTGGGGAAGCGGAGATGGAAGGTGAGTGGAGAAGTGGAGTGGTGAAGGCGGAGGAAAGAATTAAGTGTAGGTGGGGTGGGGGCGGGGTGGGAGGAGTGATGTGGCAGAGGAGTAAGTGAAGGCAAAGACAGTGGTGATGAAGGCGGAGGCAAGGGTCGAGATCCAGGCGAAGGCGGATGATGTTGCGGATGGGGAGAAGAAGGCGGGGTTGGAGGGGTGGAGTGGTGGAGGCGGTGGACCAGTCCGAGACCCAGACGAACGTGGGGGGCAGGTGGAGGGGGGTTGGAAGAGTGGTGTGGCGAAGGTGGAGGGCAAGGCCGAGATCCAGGCAAAGGTGGATGGAAGGAATGGAGAGACAGAAGCAAGTCACATAGGAAGGCGGATGGGGAGGCGGAGATGGAGGGGATTTTGGAGGATTGGGTGGTGGAGGCTGAGGCAAAGGCCCGGAACCAGGCAAAAGCCTAGGTGGAGGTGGAGGCGGGAGGGGGAGTGATGTGGAGGAGCAGTAAGTGGGGGCAAAGACGGTAGTGATGGCGAAGGGAAGGGCCGAGATCCAGGCGAAGGCGGATGGGGAGGGGGCGGATGCGGATGG
>BLKR01007666.1:0-33294 GCA_011170035.1 Teleogryllus occipitalis
CACACATTTCACACACACACATTCCACACACACACACACACACACTCTACAGACACACACTCCACACACACACACACTCCACAGACACACACTCACCTCACACACACACTCACACACACACACTCACACACACACTCACACACACACACTCACACACACTCACCCTCACACTCCACACTCACACACACACACTCACACACACTCACACACACACACTCACACACACTCACACACACACACACTCACACACACACACGATGTTTGTGCGACTTTATGTCGGTGGCAAACTGTATTACATTGTTGCAAACCAAATCAATTAACTACATTTACTTATTTATCGATAAAATCTGAGTGTGTGTGTGTGTCATGCTATGTGAAGAAGTGTATTGTGTGCACATGTTTTGAAATTCTGGGATCCCTCTCCCCCAGCCATACACAAGTGGAATTCTGCATGCAGATGAAACGTGCATTGGCAAGAATTAATAAGAAAATTCGCTCCAGTGGAATAAAAAACTATTTGCAAAGGCAAATCAGCTATGAATGTTGTCCCTCTTCGCAATGAAATCTTGGAAGACTTCCTGCTGTAAGAACACAGAGTACGATACTTTGAATATTTTCGGATATCATGAACACTGTTCACAACATCGATAATCATGAAAATATTGTAAATTATCATAATTTGCTAATTCTAAAAAACGTGTGTGCAATTACAATTCACTTTATTTCACTACCATATTTTGATAAATTCTTTCTTTAGAGACCTGGGACGTTATCAGTGGGAAATATTGAGCATAATTATTTCTAAGTTGGCACTGAAATAACAGTAATTTCCCTTTAAATATTTTATGAAATTACCAGCCACCATCGATAATTAAATAATCTTAACCTTGTAAGTTATTATGTTACAAATTAAGTCTTCGTTATGTCCACTAAAAACACATTTAACAATCAATTGCCACTTAATCTTTAACCACCGTAGTGAGGTCACTGTGACCGCAACATATTCCAAATCCTTTGTAAACGGAAGTATAATAGGAATTTTTCTGGAACACCACTTAACTTCATTGTAATTCTGTTTGAAGAACTGTTTTTAAAATTTAGATTTTTAAACGAGGTTGTGCACAAATTTATCGAAATAGGAGTTATTTTTTAATAATGTTGCGCGCACTTTGGATTTTGTCAAAACAGACTCCAATTTTTTTAAAAATATTTTTGCTTGGATGTTTATAAAAACACACAGGTTCGATTTGCGATTATTACTCTCAACTTTCGAAAATCACCAAAGATATAAATAATCCGGGGGAGTATGTGCTGTTGTAGCACCACTTTGGCAAAAATCAAGGGGTATGAAGTTGGACTGCTTAAATATTAACTTATTTAAATACAAACGTATTTAAATTAAGTTAAAAATTTAAGTTAGAAAGTAGTTATTAAATTAGAAAACCTTACTCTAGAAACACATGATAAACTTTCGCAGGTAATGCTAGGAAAAGGTCCATGCAGGAAGGCGGGTAAATAAATAACTTATAAACAATTACAATAAACCAGATTTATTGACAATTTAAAATGAAATCAAATTAATTATTTGTTGAGATTTGTAATACAGATGCAAACGGTTCACAATTTCCAAGAAGCTTTTGAGATGGTTTTTTACTTTTCCATTAATAAATTTACTTAATGGAGGAAAATAAAAATATCCATTTAACATTTGTTACAGCCATTGATTCGATGGCACACACAATAGATTTGAATAAGGTAACTTACTGGAATTTTAAATCAAAAGTTTTTTAAATTCAAAAGAAAGGAAATTGAATTCAAGAATAAATATTTTTTTAGACAGCCCCTAGTGAAAGAAATTCTTTCAAGGTATGCATAGCGTGTTAAAAGTCCAGTTTTTAGTACTAGCGCTAAAAGTTAGGCGATGCTCAAATGATCGGATAAATCTGTGAATGCAAAAAAGGAAACAAAATGCTTTCGTCTGACAGCATCAGCTACTATTGACCTTAATACGGCACTAAGTGACTTGAATACTCGAATTTTAAAACATGACAGTAAGGCTGTCTAAAAAATAGGTTATGATACTCGTGGTAAAAGTAATTTTATTTTACTCCTTGGAGTTTTACCTATTCTTCTCCCAAACGAAAATGTCAATGTCTTTTACCACTCGTATCATCAATAACTATTTCCAACAATAAATTGAAAACATCTGAACAATTAATTATAGTAATTAACGAAACGATTGCACAAGTGGTTTGTTCAAGAAAACGAGCGACGACAGGAGCGACATTTCTTATACACCATGAGTGCAATTATACCTCTTTTTACACTGTCAGGTTTAATATTTTTCCTTTCCATTGACAAATAATTCGAATTTTAAAAAATTCCAGCACATATTTTCTACCCGCGGCATGCATTTCATGACGTAGTATTGCTTCTGAAAAATAACTATTTTAGTGGGCCATTGTGTATTTAGTGGGCAATATTGTTTTTGTTTCCATGAAATATTTGCATATGAGCATATGCGTATAAAATATTAGAAGCTGTCATGAAAACATTACTTCCCATGAAAAGTAAAGACATATTTGAGAGAGAATACAACATGTATAAAAATTGGGAAAAAAAACTAGACACTTCCGACAGTTTTGGTATAGCACACTTTTTAGAACTGGTAAACACAACTGGCGTTTACATTTTTTCATTCGTAATCCCAAGACCAAATATTTTACATGTAAAGGTTTTAATATATTCACGTTAAATATTTTATGTTGTTCCATGCGTCAGCTAGCTTAGCGTTTACGTCCCCAATTTAGTTCTATTTATTCGTTCTTTAGATGTAGTTGTAGGTACGTAATATGTGATGCACTTTTTTGTTCATGTTTCATGGCCGACTGCAAAGACCTTTGCTACGCCTGTGTTATAGTTTCTTAATTACACGATTTCGCTCCTTTTCTGAATTCTGATTGGTAGGTGTGAATTATTAATCGCACACGTGCTGTTAACATAGAGATCATCAACGATTTTTCTTGGAATTAATGAACATATTTAGTTCGCTAAACTAAAAAAATAATTAATATTTAATATATTGAGGTAAACAATTAAATCGTTAATGTAAAATACAAAACAATGAAATTTGAATTAATACACAGTTACAATTGTTACAGTTCTCCATTTAGGGTCTCATTTAGAGAAATGAAAAATAGCAATTAAAAATTGAGTAAATCTGACTTCGAATTAGATTAAAAACGCACATAAGTCGCACAATGCCGTAGTATCAATTTCGTTATAACATTGCAGCAGTTTACATCATGCAATTCACGTAGTGTGTGAATTAGGTAAATTTTTGATGGCCAGTTATTTGCAGTACAGGTAAGTGGCTGATGGAATATATAAAATAATGCAAGTATTGGCGATCGTATTTGAATGATGAATGAATTAATGCCTTATTTTACGTGGCGAGACTTAGGCCATGAGGCTCTTCCGTCTGACTACGCAAATTTCGTTACGCTCCTGTCACCTACTAGGGGACAAAGAAGGTATTTCTTGGGCGACGAAACAGGCAATTTGAATTTCGCTTCATTTAGGCTTGAGGATCTTTTACATGCAGTAAATTTTCCAACGTAGGACAGCCGGCTTTACTTCCCCTCCGAAGGAAGGCGTACGAAGGATTTTTTCGCCCTTAAAAATCGTATTTAACGTGTTATAGGCAATGCACTTCACATGGCAATGATACTGATCATTACCGTTATCGTTGGGTATAGGAAAGTAGGGGAGAGCAAACAAATTAGAAGTTTTAAATATTACCTTCAAAGGCCACTTAAGATGTAAGATTGTTTTCCATACAATAATTAACATATTCCTTTCCTAAGAATGGGTGCAATGAAAGCTAACTTGCAACCAACAATTTTACAAGAAAAACAGATTAAAAATCTCACCTCCGAAACTAGCTTTAACGTACGACCAATCCCATTGCACATGTAATAAATTTCAGCTCACCAAGAACATGAACTAAGTAAAGAATGAAGTTACACGCTTCAAATATCTGCGAAAATAATCAATGTATAATAGTAATAACAAAAATTTACATAATTAATTATTTGTGAGGAAGAATTTGAATCATATCGTCACAAACATGAGCTGTAAAAACATAAATATGATGTGAAGAACAATAAAAAGAGAAAATGACAAATGCAGGGGCGTTAGCACACTGCCTAAATGAACTTCTGCGTTCTACCGTAGCTCCTTACAACAATCATGGTATGTGAATACCTGAATAAATACATTAGATTCGGGCAAAGTCCAGCGCAATGGCAGGATAGCGCTTGCAGTCGATCGTAAAATGTATATAATACTACATACATTTCATGTAAATACCAAAACCTGAAGCACTAAAGCAGCAACATGCGACAAGCTTGTTACATGTGTAATAATGAAAAAGAAACGTGTAGAATAACAGACAAGAAAAGTGTTGCCATCACATGAATTGGGTTGCAAGTAGCATCAATACATAAAGTGGGTGAGCACACAACCAGAAACTAGATGTGCTACAGAATGGCACTGACTTTCTATAGTTAAGTTTTCTAATTTCCTTGGTGTGAACTGGCTTT
This sequence comes from Teleogryllus occipitalis, assembly GCA_011170035.1. Classification (NCBI taxonomy): domain Eukaryota; kingdom Metazoa; phylum Arthropoda; class Insecta; order Orthoptera; family Gryllidae; genus Teleogryllus; species Teleogryllus occipitalis. The sequence goes on from BLKR01007666.1 coordinate 4,605, forward strand.
ACGGTCTTGCCACATCCTCTTGCCAGCTACTATCTATCGCCACCCAAAGTACATTTTTTGGACATTTTATCAACTATTTGGTTTCCATATACTAAAACCGAAATATTATTTTCAGAATATTAAAGAAGGCAAAAACCTTGTCCTAGATAGCTATTTTCATTGAAAAATTTCGAACTGTTTTAAAGAAAATGGTGTTAAGCGTTGCTGCAAATGCGAAATTTGAAGCTCTTTTTCACAGAAATCTATTGAGTTTTCGAAATACTTAATTTGAAGTCCTGTGAAGAACTTCCACTCACAAATTTAATAATGTATACAATTCCATTGAAATATGCTTTTTTTAGCCGGCAAAAAATTTGTAGCCGTTTTTGAAAAAAAATTGAAAATGTTTCTAGGGCCTCATATAAAGTCCTCCAAAAAATTAATTAAGGTTTTTCAAAATCGCAGAGCTTCAGCTCACGTAAAAATGACAGGGGTTTCTTCAATTTGGAAAAAATCCTACGTACGGTTTAGGTGCTAGGTTTATTCGCAGTCGGACGACAGACGGCCGGCCGGACGTTTTGCTTTCAATTGGTTTTTCGGCATCAAGGATTCATAAAACAGGGATTCTGGCTACACTAGGTGTTAGAGAATTTTTTATTTATTAGCAACTGAATTTATCTACTTTTTCGTTATCAGGGCCCGGCAATTAATTTTTTCTTCCGAAAATCCGCCGTTTTTCCGCGCAGCATTACATAGCCTTCTCTATATTACGTATATTACTCCTTATATACGTACGTATACGAGAAAGTAAAAAGAGATGAGAGAATGGTAACGTATGCTTTGGATCAACTAGGTAGGTTAACTTCAAATTGAAATGCAAATCCTGAAAACTAGACATAAAATAATACTTTACAACAACTCTCTATAGTAACGTGTTATCTATATATTTAAAAAAATAAGGTATTCTGCCATGGCTTCGTTTAGAGCTTCTACTGAACCGATTGTAGTATTTTTTCCTTTAAATGAAAGAATATGATCCCTAGATGTGTTATCAGATATTGTTTGAGTTGATTCACCAACATTTACGGCGTAAATTAATTAATTAAATTATTCTTTAATAGTACGCTTATCAATAGTCAATTGTTGTCTTCCAAAGGGTGGCTGTTTCAAAATCGATTATATGAAATGATAGATGCCAGTCCACGCTACTTCATGGTGGCGCTGCTTGATATTTTGTTTTGATTGTTGAGATGTGTTTACAATTCGTAAAGGTTTTGTTTCAGTGTAATAATTGCATTGTGGTGTTGACCGTTCGCATGTATTTGCTTTCGTGGTGTATTTTGTAGGACAGTGAGTTTTGCTCGATTGTACTGAAGTAGTGAAGTTGTTCACAGGTTATGTCGAATTCCGAATCGTTGCCCACGCGCCCCAAACGTACATGGAAAGAGAAAGTCAGCGTAGGTGTCGTGATAGTGAGGTCATTTTGTTTTCTGTTGGGTCATTGTCTATGAAATGTCAGTTTTGTTCTGCTTTGTACTTCCCATGCGAGAGAAATTCTGCAAACGAGTTTACTCTGTGTGGCTTAAATGGGAAAACAAGTTTAGCTTCGAGCAATATGCCAGAAGTAATCAAATTTGTTTATAGGAGATGATGACACATCAAAAACTTTAGAAATAATATCCGTCAGTACAATAGTGCTCTTTCTTTTGTGTCATTTGGTGTATTATTGCAATATGTGCAATATGTGCCATATTGCATTGCCACCTGGTCATGGGCCATACGTGTTCTAAATTTTGGGAACTCCACATCACAGAATATCTTCGCTGTACCCTGAAGATCCAAACAATGCAACATATTGTGAACATTAGTCTTGGTACAGTATTTTACATTTATCTCAGATCTCACCGTCAAATTTTGACGGGTTCTCACTAGTTACACTTAAAACTATAAACTAACTTAGAACTTTTAAAACAAAACGATGTTCACAAGATATCTACAAAAATATACGCTATACACAAGTCTCTTCCTTGAATGTACACTACTCACAAGGTTTCTAAAAAATGTGCACTAATAGCGGAAAAATCTGAAAGGGAATTATTTGGCTGGATATTTTTAACTCAAATGGGAATTAAAACTTCTTAAATAGTCCGAATTCAGGACCTTGCCACTACAGACTTTAATTGAAGAACGGGGAGTAGCATCCCTCAACAAATCAGATCGGCCGGGTTATCAGCCAAAAGAGCATGCGTCCACTCACAATCCCGAGTCAAACTTAAAATTAAAATTACCTTAAATGTTTTGCGAACAAGTACATTCTCTTTTATGGGAGGTGATTTCAGTGAAGCCATGTTGATATTGCAGGCAGCCCACATTGAAGCCGTGACAAACCTTATGAAAAATGATGTCTAAAAAACTTTCTGAAAGATATTAGCGAGCAATAACGCTGCACATAAATAGTATTTAGAAGTTTCTGCAATAACTCACATTATATTAAACACTTGTGATAATTGCATTATATTTGATCAAAAAGCTCATCATAAACAATATCACTTATTTTCTGCATCCTAAAAAAATTAAACATATGTGAAACAAACTAATAATCATCGATACACCCTACTTGGTAATACTAGAGTTAAAACGTTATCAGAAAAAAGGTGTTTGAAAAAATAAAAACAAAAAGTGTGATGGTAAAACAGCACGTACTTTCTGGCATTTAGTAATGATTGTGTACTACTATTTATACCACTCTCTCTGAATTAACACATCTCAGTCTGCTTTTATTGTTAAACTCATTACAAATCGTAGAACATTTGGTGCAAAAACTACATATTTTCAAGCAAATAACACAAATTTGGCAATTACCATGGTGGAAATGTTATTTGTTATTTCCACTATGGCAATTACATTCCATACAGCTAAATCATGTCCCAACAATGAGACGTAATTCGCAGAAATGCAACAGCCGATTCGTAGTGCGAAATGCCATTTTTGCTGTCCAATCTGATATTCCCTGAAGGCTAACAAGTTTTAGTTTCTCGGTACCGCATAGGCAGTAGAGAGAAAGTTATGTAATGCTGCGCGAAAACACGGTGAATGCTTGGCAGAAAAATAACATTACAGGGCCCTGGTAACGAAAAAATGACAGATGTTTTTCCATCAATCGACTTTTCGGTATTACAAAACATGGATTCTGGCGTAACCACGTGTTAGAGGATTTTTTCTAAATTTATCAACTGGATTTATTCCCTTTTTCGATACCAAGGCCCGGCAATAAGAGATTTTCTGATGAAAATTCGCCGCTTTTTCCCGCAGCATTAAATTACTTTCTCTCTACTGCGTCAGCAGTAACGAGAAAGTAATGAGTTGCACCAAAAATTTAATTCCAGATCGCACCCCAAAAAATATCAAGGAGCCCAAAAGATAAACTATGCCCTTCTTAGATTCCATTTATATGTAATACAGTTAAAATTCGAGATCCTTTCTCATAAAAACTTTCTGTTCTACAAACACAAAAATACAATTAATTATAAAAATAACGCCAAAGTCAATAACAATTGAAGACGTTTGGAATTATAGGAACTTTCTACATTCCTAATTTCTCCGCCTAATTACGTACTCGTACGCAAATCATTAGGTAAAATAATACCTTATCTTTATTGTCTAATTATTTTAAGTTTTCTAATACTTTTTTCGTGAGAAGGTACGCCACTCATTGTCCATTTACAGTGTTTTTGGATTAAGACCCTGAAAAGAAGATCCAAAACAAAGTTTTCGTGAAGGACACAACATTCTACAATATTTCTTTTCGCGTGAATTTCAGAAAACATGAACTCTTTCAAGAGCTTCTTTTTAACCTTCCTTTTGTGACAGATTTTAGGAAAAGTGATTATTTATTATTTATTTTACGTCAAAAAACAGTTAAAAACTGCGTATGACGTGCTATGGGGAAAAGTGAATTCTGTGCACATTTTCAAAATTCTGTGATCCCTACACTAAGTCATATACTACTTAAATTTTGAATTTTTGAAAGGGAGAAAAAAAACTCTTATGTAATAAAATCTATTTTCAAGGATAAACAAGCAATAAATTTTGAATTTTGAAAGGGAGAAAAAAAAAACTCCCATGTAATAAAATCTATTTTCAAAGATAAATAAGCAATAAATTTTGGCTCTTATTACTTCCTGCCGCGACAACATGGAAACGATAATTTGAATAATTGTATTTCCCACTGTATTACACACACCCAATTGTATTACACACACCCAATAATTGTATTTCTCTCAAAAGAAGACTTAAATATGCATACAGCATTTCTGACAATTTCCAAAAGTTCACCAGTTGATTTTAATCTTCCTAAATCCTGGGAAGAAATTGAAGGAAACATCTTCTGAAAAATTAAAGACTGTATGGGGTCAGTAATAGAAATTTGTTTGTTTACAAACCGGATTTCACATATTGTGATGAACCCGACCTGCCGCATACGGCAACCCACGCATGTGAGCAATGCGCGCTGCACGCGGGCCGGATACCTCACAAAAAGGGGGGAAAACACCGTCACACGGAAGTGTGTCGGTAATCAGCTGACAGGTGTGCGCGTTAAATTTATAAATGATGGGCGCCAAACGGGCACTTACCTGTCACCTGGCACCGGCATATGAGAACCTCAGGGATGAGCACTCTTGAATGAGGGCATGCACTGGGTTGCTACTATTACAATAATTACAATTTTATGTCACAGCTTAAGTGTTAATCGCCTGAATGGCGAGAACACGTTTATTGTTTTTTTTTGATACACTTTGGTCGGAAAGTCTCTCTTAAATTAAACTCTATTATTATTTTTTGTTACATTAGATGACTCTTTTTTTAATGTCTTTATAATTAATACAAAATGATAGTCGTTGAGTCTACCTCTTTCGATGATTGCACATCTGAAGTCGTCCTCCGCGTCGTAGCAGGGCGCAGCCAGCCGGAGGCAGCAATCCTTCGCCGATCTGCCGCCCGAAGTCAGGAGGTGGATGAAAAGGCTCCGATCGGTGGGAATCGGGGGGGGGGGGGGCGTCACACGCCGCCCCTACTCCGTACCGGTTCAGCCTTAATGACTCGGCTGCAAAATCGATCCTTACGGATCGACGCCCGCCCGTTGAAATGGAATAAATTCCAGTTTTGTGCTTTCAAACCGCCTGCACTCCGTTGGTCGACCAACTCTAACTGCTGGCTCCAACTACCTCTCCTCAACACAGCAGTCTCTTTCCTATGCCGTTCTCTCGCCTTCTATCTGTCTTCTGTTGAAAAATCTCATCTCTCGAGCTTCCTGCATCGCATCCCCACTCTCTTTTCTAATTTTGCACATCGCTCTTTCACGTGATCGGAATTTTGAATGTTATTGGTCGAAATCTCAGTTTCTCGAACATTCGACGCGAGTCGGAAGCTGATAGGGCATTTTCTAACAAACGTCATTTTCTGGGCGCCTGATTGGTGGTCTTTGTTGTGCGTGTGTCTTGGCCAGTACACCAGAAATGAACAGAGCAGTCCTTTCTACTGTCTCCGTGATGATTATATAAGTCCTATGGGATTACTTCGACAGGAGCCGGGATCTCTATAATTCGCTTGTTCCGGTGCCTAGTGTAAACGTGGGCGGGCAGCCGCCCGCTCTTTGCCTGAAGGGATGTCCCCGGGAGACAATCCCACCCTAGTCGTAAATCTTTGGTTAGAACGACAGACACATGTTTGCGCGTCTTGCGCTGAGCCGTGTCAAATGAGGGACTGTCCTAATCGGCGTGACCGAGGGGTGAGTTTGGGTCCGGCCACCAGCCATGGCCTCATTGCAATATACCACACTTGAATTTATCAAAGCATTTCTTTGCTAACCACCCGGCAAAGTAAACAATACTGCACTCTTCCATAGAAAAAAGTGGAGATTTATTGGACATTGGAGGGGAAACAATTGTGCAATTAGGGTTGACATGCAGATTATCTTCATCACTTGAAGTTGAGGAGTCAAACAAATTTAAATCCTCCGCTTCGTGTGACTGAGGTTCAAGTCCGGTTGCACATTTTCCTGACGTGCTGGCATCTATATTAAGGGGCTCATCTTCATCTGGTTCACAATTGGTCGTTTGTGGAGTCTGTAGAAGTGACTTTATTGTCGAGTGTCGCATCACTACTCGGAAGTTCCTCACTGTGAGATTGGCTTAACGCTAACCCACCTTTCTGCCTGACGGCAGAAAAGAAATTTTCCAAAGCGTCTTGGTTTAGACGCGCAGTTAAAATGTAGTTTTTTGTTAACGAAACAATATTTAAAATGGCTGTAATTGTTTGCACAAACCCCTCAAAGCAGGGAGGGTAGGGTGACACTCTACTGGTCTTCCCGAGCTCACAAGTTTGCACTTTTCTTTTCAATATATCTTTTCTCAGTTGAGAAAAGGTTTCCAAACCATTTTCAAGTGTTTTTATCACTAAAGTATTTTTTAATGAAGCAGGAGATCTGTAAGGATTCTTAGATGATAGGAAATTGCTATTCAGACAATCAAACAGCCAATTTATTTGCTCAATAAATGCAGCTGTGTTGAAAGCAGTTTTCGACTGCAGTTGCCCAGTGTCGACTGCGGTTCTGATGGCAGCCGCAGTAGAAAAACTAAATACTTGTGTTGCTAATTTCACCGACATTCTTTGAAATTTGTTGGGCCAAATGTGTGCAGCAGTCAGTTTGCACAAAGTTCTTGTGCCATGACTGACACTCAATTTTAACAACTTCGTCTATGTCCGAAAAAGAAATTTTGCATTCATTGAGAATGAAATCTCCACTCAGTAGGTTATTTCTCAGTGCCTTCAGTAAATGTGGTGCGTCATTTAACGCTAAAATTTTGTTGTTATCCACATAGAAAAAAGGAGAGGTGGGAGTAACACCTAAGTTTGTAAACGCTTTTCTGTTACTTGAAGCCAGGTCACAAGTAACAGATGGTACAATGTTTGCTTCGAAAAGATGCCGAATAACATCGTGTAAAATATTGACGATGTCTTCTGCGGAAACTCCATTCTGAGTGATGTAATACGCGAAAGGAAATTTCCAATTCTCGTACAATCCTCGAAGCAATATAACGAGGGCTTTTTTCCCAGTAAACAATATCGTTTGTTATTACCAGGGTCACCAAACCCTTCAATAACATCGAACTTATTCGAGTATTCCAGTCCTTGTCGAATGGCCATTTCATCAAAAGTGATAACGCATACGTTTTGGGATTCAGTCATATCTTCGGCTTTTCTTTTCAGAATATTCACTACTTCTTTATTTATTCCAGCCTCAAATACTAATTTTGACGAAATCCAGCGTTTCACTGTTGATACTCCAGGCAAAACTAAATGTTTGCGAAGAAATTTGTATGCTGTTGGAGATTTTAAAAATAGAGAAATTGAAAAATCTCTTTCTTTCTTCTTCCATGCCGTTCGTGGTCGATGAAGTTGCATTTCAACTAGAGATTTGCCATAGTCACTTTTAAATCTACATTTTGACAACAAAGTTGAAATATTATTCTTTGCAGAATTTGTGGAAACATTTTTTTGCTGCGACCTTTTGAGTTTCCAAATGCAAACCTTCTTTCTGTTCAACTGTTTTTTCTGAATAGCAATTCGAGCTTTCAGTTGTTTTTTTTTGGTTGGAGTAATTTCTGATACATTCTCACCTATTGAAACATTGTCAATCCACTCATTGCCTTCTTCAGGAAGAGGTGTAAATGGAGATGACAATTCCATGGCATCATGTTTAAGTGGTGTTAGATAATGCACCGATTCATTCAATGATGTATCACTTCTCTCATCATTGTATTGCAACCTCCTTTTAATGGAATAGGTTTTCGGTAGAGAACTTCCTTCTCCTTCATGACCAGTAGAAGTAGTAGGTTTGTCCCTTTTTGTCGATAGAAATGCATTCAGTGGGGGTGTGGTTTCTGGAGCTCTTTTTTGTTCCCGATTGAATAAAGGGGATACGGGGGAATCCAGGGAGATTACAGATTTTAGAAATGCGTCGTCCGGAAAAGCAGCTGATTGCGCAGATTTCATAAATTGAGTTCGCTGTTGGTTCAGTAAGGTGTCAGATACTGATGTGGAACAAGGAGGAGAAAACAGCAAAGGAGCAACGTCTCTCATTAGACGACCACTGTGCAGCACATCAGTGTCCATAAAATGAGAACTGCATATTCTTCTCTTCTTCAGGCTTCCAGGAGAGAGGTCTAACAGACTTGAATTACCTAAAAAATAGAATCCACATTACTAATATTTCTAGTAAATAAAATATATGCACTTCTTACAAATTAATGTATATTATTTCATAGGAAAAAAGAAAATCGAGGGTGGCAAGAATAAAGCACACATAACTTTTTAAAATAGGTATTTATCCTCATCTGGAAAGACTCATTGCAGTAACGAACGTCTAGATACATATTCATTGTAAATATTATCCATATAATGGCTACAGGTAAACAGGGAAATGTTAAGAATTTTTTGCGTACAAAGAAACGCTACTTGCGCTGAAAACAATTTCGCTGTTTCAAAGACTCCAATTAAATGAGAATGCAGTTCAGCATATTTGGCTTCAAATTTATTCGTCAAAGGGGAAAATACAACAAAATTAATAGAGAAAATTTGCACGGCATACCGTACGGCAATCGACTGCAATCTCGATCTTCTGCGCATGTGCAGGTGCACAAAAGTGGTGCGAAACTTACAGTGTCATGCACAGAAGATCGATAGTGTTGTCGATTGCTTTGACGCTTCGCCGAGCAAAAACTCGATAAAAATGCCTGGTCAGCAATCTGCACTAGAAATCGCACTCAATCTCCACAGACACTACAATACTGAATGTGAGCAGCAGTTTTTGTAGTTCCAATCAGCGAAGCACGGACAGAGTTGTGTCGGATATTTTTAAATGCAAAATAAATTAAAATGGGAGAAAATCAATCATTATTGCTTAAAATACAAATAGTGTAAGATTATTTTATTTCAGTTTTTGTTAGATGCGAACTTGTTAAATGCTAATAAATAAAATTGAAAAGTCGGCCCGGTGGCCGAGATCGCTAAGGAAGTAGTGTCGTAGGGGCCCTGGGGCGAAGGGTCGCGGGTTCGAGTCCCGCCTCGGGCATGGTTGTATTTGTGTTCGTCCTTTCACCCCCTTATCATCACAGTTGCGTTTCATCTTCATAGTTACCATACCGTTAACTGCATTAGTGGTCGTTAATGACCTAAAAGTTTATGCGACCTTAAATAACAAAAAAATCTGCAATACCAAAGAATCTGTTTAAATATCCGGCAGGCGCGCCATTGACAAATCTATTAAAGTGGCCTAGCCACCAAAGCAGAATCAAATATGTGTAATAAGAGAAATTTCAAACAAGCATAACTAGTACTAGTGACTAATTAATTACCGCATAACCGATTTTTATCTTCTCGCCTTACTTCGTAAGAAGAGCAAATATTGTAATCATGCGCGAAAAACGACAGGTTTTCGATAGAAAAGTTCTTATTGCCGTGCCCTGCTACGGAACAAGAGGATAAACAGTGTTCCAATATGTAGTAAATTATTTCCTGTAATATGTTGTGTAGAAATAAGCCATGTATTTCGGTCTTTGATAGCGAAAAATCGATCGATGGCAAAACGTCCGTCCATCCTTCTTCCGTCAGCCAGTCAGTGTTCGTCAGCCGTCAACTCTAACGCCTAAACCATTCACACAATTTTATCCGATATTTGTATTCCCCTTTCGATTTAAAGCAACTCGAGCACCTACGAGTTTGAAAATGATATATTGGTGTTTTGGAGTACTTGACATGAAGTATCAATTACATTTTCAAAATTTTCTCAAAAATTGCTCCATATTTTTTATTCATCTTTGTTCTCAGATAGCTTAGACAACGTTTAAAAGAATGGCACTGATCTCATTTTTTTTTATGTCCATAGTTTTTCGAAAATTGCAAAGTTCCAATTCTCTTTCGTCTTCCTACAACTACAATATTGTAAATGTAGATTTTGTCCTCTATAAAATCATTTTTTTTTTAAACAGAGCTCTAAGATCATGACCAGTTTTTCAAAATATGAGTTTTCACGTAATGTTAGGTGAATTAGAAGTAATTTTTAAAGAATTATTTTCTCAAAAAGAATCCAATTTTTTTTCTTTAGATTTCTTCTTGTAAATATCGTGTGACACGATGTGAATGTCGTGAATTATAATGTTTAGAAAATTAGAAGTTGAAAGCAGTAAATGAGGGTATGAAAATAAATTTTTCATGTAAAAAAAAGTTTTTCATGAATAATTAGAAATTTACTCGAAATTTAATACTAGATGATAGAAGAGGAATTATTAAGGTATGTGAGACATTTCAATATATAGGAATGAAAATTACCAAAGGTGATAGTGAAGAAGAATATATTAGGCACAAAATTAATAAAGGTAGAATAATTTCTTATATGTGAAATGGAACTTTGTGGGAGAAAAATGAAAATAATAAAAAATACAACAAAACACAAAACAATTACAGATATCTCAGAATGTCACACACTTTCTCGTAGTAAAGTTTTCTAATTTCCTTGGTATGGACTGGTACTGTACAGTATTGCATCTCCCACTTGCCTGCTGCCATCTATCGTCTCCCAAAGTATTTTCCCATTTTTTTGAAAATTTCTCAACTTTTCATTTCCCAAATAGTAGTGCCAAAATATTATTTTCATAATATTAAAGAAGGCTAAAACCTTGTCCTAAATAGCAATTTTCATTGAAAAATTTGGAGCCGTCTTTAAAAAAATGGCGTTTAGCTTTACTATAAATGCGAAATTTCAGGCTTTTTTTTTCTTCAGAGGAATCTACTGAGTTTTTGAAAAGCTTGATTTGAAGTTATTTGAATAACATCACCTAACTCATTAAATAATGTGTACAAATCAACTGAAATGTGCATATTAAGGGCATGAGAGATATTGAAAAAAATTACATTTGTCTAATATTTAAAAACACAAAAGAATACACGAAAATGAACTTTACGTCATATTAAACAGTGCCAGTACCACTAGCCGTTGAAAAAGTTCGAACAAAAGATTTGGAGCTATTTTTGAGAAAATGGCGTTAGAGGTTTCTCAAAATGCGGTATTTTGAGCTCATTTTAACATAAAATTGTTGGGTATTCGAGAAAATGTATGACATTATTTAAAGTATATGTACTCATAAATATAATAATGGGAAGAAATCGCCTCTAATATAAATATGGTAGACAGACGGACAAGCAGACAGGCAGACGGACAAGCAGACAGGCAGACGGACAAGCAGACAGGCAGACGGACAAGCAGACAGGCAGACGGACAGACAGACAGGCAGACGGACAGACGGACAGACAGACAGGCAGACGGACAGACAGACGGACTAACGGACGGACGTTTTGAAAAAAAAACAACAATTTTTCGGTATCAGGGGACTCCCAAAACGCGTATTTCCGTTGAAATCTCGAAATCGATTTTCCGCAGCATTACATAACTTTCTCTATGCCACGTATATTACTCCGTATATACGTGTGTATACGACGAAGTAAAAATTGAAGCCGTTTCCGAGAAAATAATTGCTTAAAATTTAAAAATAGCCTACGCTTCACGCAAAATTTTACAAGAAATACTCATATTTTCAAAAGATTGAACGTAATATTTAAAGGTCGTTTCTGATGAACACATTTCGTTTCTGATGAATTTTTTTTTGATTTTTGCCATTTTCCAAAAATCAGGAATTTTAATGAAAATTAGACCTTTACCATTAGACCTAGACCAAAAAATTTGGTGCAGTTTTTCGAAAATTTTACAAACGTTCCAGGGACTTCATGTGAAATACCCCCGAGATTAAAATATATAATATAATACAATGAAAATAGCCACATTTTACTGGGGATTTGCGTTGTGAGTTGGAGTATTAATTAATTCGTATTAATTAATGGTGAGTTTGTGCCCTCCATTATAGCATGTCATTCAACTTGAATTATTTTCTCACAATATATGTTTATTATTTTCAATTTAAAAATCTAATATTTCAGTCAGGGACCGAAAAGGTATTGAATACCGGTATTTTTCCATACCTTTTTCAAATACCTTTATTCTTTTATACTGGTAAAATACCTGTATAGGACGTCTATACCGGTATGGACGTCCATAACGGGCATACCGGTATTTTCTAAGGAAGAAATAATATAGTTTACCATCCATACATGTTGACAAAAATAGGCTACTTTTGTTAATAATATCTCACAAAACGCTTTATTAATCAAATATCATTTCATAATTATTTATTGTTTAAATTATTCTTTTTGTATATACATATATATATATATATATATATATATATATATATATATATATATATATATACATATATATACATATACATATATATATATATATATATATATATATATATATATATATATATATACATATATATATATATATATATACATATATATATATATATATATATATATATATATATATATATATATAAATATTAAACAACTATATTAAATTCTATTCTTATTATTGTAAATGTTTTGTGTTCGGTCGTTTACGTTTTGCATACGTTGTAAGTATCCCATAATTTAAACTTCGGAAAAATTGAAATATGAAATAATAATTATTGATTCCATTGAAAATAACCTTTTCTTAGTGTCCTTCATCCTGCTATCTCCCATCTGACCTGAGAGGTGACCTAAGCCTGTCTTTGTATTTCGCACATGGAGAGGCTGTCAACGTATGCGCCGTGCCGTAGGCGTAGGACCGTTTCTTCCCTCCCCGCACCTCCTTCGGCGAACTAAGGAAGCGTTGACACCTTGAGATAATCACGAACGCTCAGGCTTTCAGGCCCAGTTCTTTTATTGTTAAAAAATGATTTCCTTTTACTTAATTTCACAATTAAATTTTAATTATACATTAATAAATAGTGCTAAAATAAAATGTTATTTTCCTAGTTTATATTAAGGGTTTAATATATTTTGACATTAACTGCAAATATTGAGAAAATTTGTAATAAAAGTAAATTATTATGTTATTACCGTAAATTATTATGTTGTTATATTGTTGTTATGTTATTATTATGTTGTTAAACCGTAAATAGTACAATATCAGATGTTTCAAATTGGTTCCGAAATAACAAATTAATAGTAAACGAAAAGAAAACGGTTTTAATGCAGTTTTCCATTTCAAATAAACAATTCTGTGCTCCATTGAAAATGAACAGTGTACCATTGACTAATGTTAAGGCAACAAAATTTTTAGGTCTCTCAATTCAGTCAAACCTTAAATGGAACGTCCATTTAAATGAATTGAACACAAAATTAAGTTCATTATGCTACGCGTTCAGAATTCTTGCAAATTCAGTCAGCCTTCATACTGCTCGTTGTGTATACTTCGCGAATGTTCATTCCCGCTTGAGATATGGCATAATATTCTGGGGAAATACATCTTATAGCTCCCAGACTTTTAGATTACAAAAACGAATTGTACGAATAATAACCAAATCCCACCCACGTGATTCATGTAAGCCTCTCTTCATTAATCTAGGAATTCTACCATTACCGTGTCTTTTTATTTACGAATCAGTGGTTTTTGTAAAAAATGACTTGCTCAAGGGCGGGAATATTTTTTCAGAAAATGCCGAAGTCTATTACTATAACACTCGACGTAGAAATCATATTCATCAGGTGACAGTATCAACAGCTCATTACAAAAAATTCACATACAATACATGTACATTATTTTACAACACTTTGCCAGATGACATTAAACGATTAAATTCAATAGAAAAGTTTAAATCCCAAGTGAAATCGTTTCTGCTGCATAACTGTTTCTATACAATTAGAGACTATACTGAGCATCACAAGAAAAGTAACATTAATTTTAACAATGATACATAATGCATCATTTACCATTTGGACTGTATAAATAAGTATAAACAACCTGTAACAACTATTGTACTACAGCTTCCGGGTCAATGACCCCCATCTCGATCAGGTTTTTCGTCCAGTTTCCCTGATCCATTGAGCAAATGCTGAGATGGCCCCTTGTTTTGCTTCTGGACATAAATGTAACTTCATTTTCTGTGCACGTTTTCTAGAATTCAGTGGGAAATACAATTATTCAAATCATCGTTTCCATGTTGTCGAGGCAGGAAGTAATAAGAGCCAAAATTTATTGCTTATTTATCTTTGAAAATAGATTTTATTACATGGGAAGTTTTTTTTTGTTTTTTTTCTCCCTTGCAAAATTCAAAATTTATTGCTTATTTACCCTTGAAAATAGATTTTTTTACATGGGAGTTTTTTTGTTTTTTTTCTCCCTTTCAAAATTCAAAATTTATTGCTTGTTTATCCTTGAAAATAGATTTTATTACATGGGAGTTTTTTTGTTTTTTTTCTCCCTTTCAAAAATTCAAAATTTAAGTAGTATATGACTTAGTGTAGGGATCACAGAATTTTGAAAATGTGCACACAATCCACTTTTCCCCATAGCACGTCATACGCAGTTTTTAACTGTTTTTTTGACGTAAAATAAATAAATAAATAAATATTATTATTATTATTATTATATTATTATTATTATTAGCTATTAACATTGCATGTGGGCAAGGGTTCCCTTCTACGCGGGTAGCTTACATTGTAAAATGCATCTGGAGGAGCCCACTTCGAGAAGAGTGTTTCTTCCTTAATAATAAGAAATATATACTAACATTATTAATTAATAAAAAAGAGTTTATTAATATTAACATTTTTACTTTTTAATTAAAATTAACAATTAATTTAAATAAATGTATAAATTAACAAACAAAATAATAAATTAATTTACACAAATTTAATGCAAACATTTAATATTTAATTAGTATTAATATTTTAAAACATTTATTAAAATTAATTAATATTATATAGTACTATTAATATTTTTTCTTAATGAAACTTCTTAAATAATATATGGGTGTAAATTAAACGTTTCAATCATTAATTTTGAATTAAACATAACGCTTCACTTTCCTCGCGTAAGAATAGTTAATATGTCTATTAGCGTTCAATGTCAATTTTTAATATTGTTTTAGTTATAATTATGATGCAGAATAAGGAATCTGGGCCAACTGAAAAAATTATTTTCGGGAATGTTAGTGATACGATCAAATTTAAGCAAATAATCGTATTTAGTGATAAACAGTCGTGCAAGAAGGAAGTTTGGTATGCGTGGGAAGACTCATTTATGGATAAGAAGACACGTTTCTCCATTTTTTATCGCTACTAGAAAGGACAAGATTTATACGGATACATTTTCAACACTCTATCACGTGTCGCCAAGCTCTGCGCCCGGACGTGAGGTCCAAGGTCAGCGAACGAGCTCGTGTTGATGTCTGCGAAAGACCGTTGGCTGGTCCCTCCGTCTGACGACAGAACTCGACTTCCCAGTCAACGGCAGAACTCGACCTAGCTAGAATATGTGTCGAAAATCCGCCACCCTCGGGACTCGAACCCTAGGACCTCCCGGTCAGAAACTCTGCCGTGTAAATAGTTGTTTCCTCTGAGCCATCTCAGCGGAAAAAATCACAATGAATTTCCCCCAAATACCTGTATGTATGTATTCTACCGGTATTTTGATGAGAGAATACCGGTATAATACCTTTAAATAGAGGTATTTTACCGGTATAGACGTCGGATAAAGGTAAAATACCTCTAAAAATACCGGTATTTGACGTCTTATACCGGTATTTTTAAAGGTATTTTGAATAAAGGTATAATAGAGGTAAAGGTATTTCTATACCGGTATAAATACCTTTACCGCTATTATTTCGATATTCGGTCCCTGATTTCAGTATATCTTTTGTTGTTTTATATGTAATTTTTATGTATTACAGTTTATACCTGATGATGGGGTTATAAAGTGCCCCGAAACATAAATAAAGTTATGTGATTGCTAATCTAGTAATATAATTTAAATGTCTGTCTAAAATATGGAGGTGTAACAAAGGAAAATAACAATTAAAATATAGGATTGAAATTCAAGAGGTCACGACATCAGCCAGATCGATTGGGGAATATCAATTTTGGTAATTCCTGCTACTGTTTAGCCGCTAATGTTATTCACATTCAGACGGACATGAGAACAATTTTGCCATAAAACCAATTTTTCAGTTTCAAGGACTCACAAAACATGAATTCTGACTATACAACGACGTTGTAGAGAAATTAATTTACTATTTATAAAGACAAGATTTATCCACTTTTTCGTTACTAGGGCCCGGCAATAAGAGTTTCTGTCGAAAAATCACCGATTTTTCCCCGCAGCATTATAATAATTCTACTATACTGCGTAAGCACGAGAGAGGAAGTAAAAATAGTTCTAAAAGCGTTTTCTTCATGGCGTTCCAAACGTTCAAGTTTTAGCACTAGTGCAAAAAGTGAGCCTTAATTTTAATAATAAAAAGAAAATTAAGCCTCTTATTATATATTCTGTCCTTTTTTAAACATTATGTAAGTTAAATATCTTCCTCCTTAAGAATGATAAGTACTTACCCGAATGAAGAATCCATTTTTCACACAGAGCTGGATTCGTGCTTGGAAATTTATGAAAACTAATTCCTGGATGTTTTCGATAACTGTTGTCACAATCGGCATACGAACATTTTCTTCCAGAAGACATAGTGAACTTGTCTAGTCGAACATTAATATAGAGAATACTCCGTACGACAGAAACTCATTTGAAAAAACTCGTGGAAGTTTGAAGTTGGAATACACTGTCATAGCTCTTGTGGCATCAGAGGAGATAGTGGGCTGTGGTTTCTAATATTTATGAAAACGTGCTCTGAAATAATTTAACTATAATCATTGACGTCCCTATTGGTGGTAAATATGATTAAAACAAAAATTGTGTTAATTTAATATAGATTACAATAATTTATATTCAAAGTAATAAGGTATAGAATATAAATTGCATAAAAGTTATACATAACACAATATAACACCTCCAAATTTAAAGAGAATTTATCGTATTTAATATTCATTCAATTAAAGGAAAATTTGGCTGCGTGTCACTGCAGATTCATGTTTAACGAAAAATTTGGCATGAGTGTGTATATCTCGTAGCGGCAACCTGCATTATTGAAATTAACGAGCGTTCCGTTCACAAGTTTTGTACCGGCAAAGAGTGTAATGAGTGAAAATTGATAGTATTAAAGTATGTCATTATTTTTTAAATCCGAAATTGTTCGGTGAGAATAATCGCGTATTCAAGTTTTTTTCAAAAGTTTCTTACGGCCGTATGTGTACATTGTCACTACATTCTAAATGAGAATATAAAGTGATCCGTTCTCATGGTTCATTACAGGAAAAAGTTGTTTATAACTAATTTTTAATTGATATTAGTTATTATGTTTGGAATAATGCATTTATGGCGCCGAAGTTGCGCATTGAGTTGTCCAGAACAAAAACGTCTGACTAAAAAAAATTGAATTTTGAGTTATATTATTTAAAGTGAAATTTTATGTCATTTCGCTCTAGAATAGTTTAATTTCTTTTTAGATCTATTTTAGTCAATTATTGGCAATGTTCGAACTTCATAAATTTCTGGTCTTCGTATATTTGTGATGTAATTTTAATCCTTTAAAGCTCTCTCATGAAAAATCAAAATTGTTCAGTTACAACACTTTTCTGGGGGTGCGTATTGATGGTAGCGTAAAATTAGTATCACTTGATTGTTGTCATTTCATCAAAGTATAATAGAATTATGATAACCTCCTTTTCCCGAGAATTCCTTAATTTGTATCCTGCGATTTTATTTTGTATTCTTCATTAATGTTTCGATCTCAGGATGCCAGTGCCGTTCAGTACAAGCAGTACTTAATTGGTATATCTACCAATTAAGTATTTCATTATCTCAAACTTTCGGTGCTAAAGATTGAGGATATATAAACACATTCTTCTGGGTGAATTTATCTCGTCGTGGTATCCTGCAATAGAAAAGTTAAAAAAAAAGCGTTTGTTTACCGGGATTTTCTACTACTGACTCTATTTTCTGTGGCAGTTATAATGCGCAATTATTTGCCAGACCGGAAGCTCCTTTAAACAAAGAATCGAAGAACATGTACAAGCTCATACACACAAAACAATACAATCCGACTTTGCCAGCCATCTCTTGGAACAAGAACACTCATTTAATGCAGACTGTGAAGTCAAAATTTTGGAAATTCAAAACAGATACACTGACAGACTTAAATTAGAGGCCATACACATCATAATTTATGAAACAATCCCCAGAACACTATTTTGAATAAACAAATTCCTTTTCTCACACTCCTGAAGCTGGCCGCTTCCGAGGCACATTAACCACTCTGCCCGCCTGTTTTCCTCGATCCGGCCGAGCCCTTCCCTAATGGCCGTTTCTTAGAAAAAACCCGCGTTCTCCCCTCACCAATAAGAGCTTTCTTTTCAATAGCGTGCAATGCCCTTGACCTTCGATGTGTTGCCTGAACCGAGGCCCCTAGCCGCTTCAGAATCCATTATGTACCTTCGTTGATCTGAATTTATTTATTTAGTTATTTTCTACACTATTTTTTTTTTTCATTTTCACTTCCCTTTAGAATAACATTGAAGTCATTCCAAAAAAAAAAAAAAACAACTTTATTTTATAAGTTATCTTCCTTTATAGCTTCCTTAACAATTATGTTACGTTGAACATTTGTTATTTCATGGATTCTTTATTCAAAGTTATGTTTCTATTTTCACGTCTCTATTCCAATTTTTATATTTTCCTTAAATTCTAATTTTTATTAAATTCATATTATGTACTAGATAAACTTTCAATTGTAATTTATATATATTGTTATTATTTCTGTAGCACTGAAGATGTGAACGAAAAAGCTTTCTGCCAAAATAAACTCGATTATATTTCTCGAGAACGACTCAATTATATTTCTATCATTATACGCTATAGGCGAATTCGTTCGTTTTCTTATCTAATGAATCTGATTGATAAATGCATGAGCAATGCAAGACACTTCACCACTATATGATAAATAATTTTGTTTATACAAACGTTGCGATGAATGAATTAGAGAAGTGCTTGCATGATTATAATAAATATGGTCACTAAATCATGTCATTTTGGAGTGCAGTTAATTGGTTCAGTGAAGGCGGCAGGTCCCACGTGCTAGGGCAACATCCCATCATGTGCTCCCTAGCTGTAAATGCCATTGAAAGATCGGTAGTAAGTTTCAATCATTTGAAAATGCCGCCACAGGCTACTGGAGAGGTGAAATCGGTAGTGGGGGCAAATTTCCCGTAAATAAAAAGAACCTGTGCGCACTCTACTCGGACACCACCTTCTGTGGAACTAAAAATTCGACGGTGGCGCCATCTCTGAATGGGACACCATTTCTGGGTACCCTCTCTTCGGCCCGCAGTGAGGTACGTGTCAAGCGTGGCATCTAGCGAGGAAAGTGGAAACTAGGCAGAGAACCAGAGGGGAGGCACGATGACAGATTTAGGGGGGTTCTTCCGGTCTCTCTCCTTTCAACTTTTGTACGCTTCGCAACTTCCAGTTGCTGGTCAGTGACGAGAAGCGACACCGAAGGAAATATTCTCTTGTACTTTCGGCCTTTTTGTTGTTGTTGTTGTTGTTTTGAGCAGTGGTATCGTGAGTAGTGCTGTCACTTAAATGTCATTGGAAAATTTGGACGCAAATAAAAGGTTACGTGGCAGGGAATAAAGAAAAACGTACGTTATCTGAGGTGCAAAAGCTCAGGAATGAGGCTGTGGAGAGGACAACAGCAGAACAATGGCGCAATGAGGTAGGTCATATAAAAAGGGTTATTTCGAAGGCATGGGAAGACGAAGGAATTGTAGAACAAAATTTTGAAGAAATTATTTCTCTTCAATATTAGAGTTCCATCCTTGCCAAACAATCATCAGAGGGAAGTGACTCTGAAATAAGTGGAGTATTTCCTTTATAAAAGTAATTTGTTTGACAATTGAAACTGTGTAAATAGTGTAATCTAGTAGAAATTCTTGTGTTGGTTTGTGTGTTTTGTTAGTTGTTAGAGAGCATCTCGGGGTAAATTAATGTGCTTCGCGAAGTGGAAAGCAGCATTTGACATAGGACGAAAACTGCAGTTGTGACGACGACACATGCAGTCATCCACCCACTGTACCGCTTGTCTTTCTGTCACCGCGATCGGGCGGTCCTCGCCGCTCCTCCCACAACCGTTCTAGCACGTGCTCAGCCACCTCTTCCGCTGGCACTACCAAAATCGGTTACAAAACCACATATACCACCATTTAGAACTATTTAATTGCTAATTAATTACGCAAAAATTAATTTTTTTGCTCTTCAAACTTTTGCGTAATGAATGGTGAGCTAGCGGAAGATTCCACTGGATCTACCACATTTAATTACCACAAAACCAAATATACCATCTTGTAGAGCGATTTAATTGCTAATTAATTACGCAAAAATTATTTCAATTGCTCTTCAAACTTCCGAGTAAATAATTATAAACTAGCACTTCCGGTTTCCGCTGGCACTACCACAAACGGTTACCACAAAACCACATACGCCATCTTGTAGAGCGATTTAATTGCTAATTAATTACGCAAAAATTAATTTTTTTGCTCTTCAAATTTTTGGGTAATGAATGGTGAGCTAGCGGAAGATTCCGCTGGATCTACCACATTTAATTACCACAAAACCAAATATACCATCTTGTAGAGCGATTTAATTGCCAATTAATTACGCAAAAATTAATTTTTTTGCTCTTCAAACATTCGAGTAATTAATTGTAAATTGCCGGGCACACGCGGCCCGCCGGCCGGCCGGCCGGCCGGCCGGCCGAACGGTTGGGGTCGTGACGTCACGGTTGAGGGGTATCCAGGCCGCAGCCGTCGCGCCGGCGCCGCTGCCCGCCCGGCTGACTGGCATATTTAAATGAAATACACGAACAGGTCGTGAACTGACTTCGGTATTGAAAATTATGCCAGTACTTTGTTATGTTCATAACAACAGAGAAATGGGCCGATAATTTTGAATTTCATTTTTGTTGTCTTTTTTGAAGAGCGGCTTAATTTGAGCTGTTTTGAAAATATCTGGAAACGTTCCAGTGCATAAAGATGCATTAAATATGTGAGTTAACGGGTGTATAATGGCATACGCGCAAGTCTTTAACAAAGAATCCGGGAATTCATCTAAACCGGACGAATATTTATTTTTAAGTTTACCGATTATTTTGAGAATTTCATAGGAAGAAGTTTCGGAAACGAAAATTGTGTCTAAAATTTTGGGTGAACTATCTGTTTTTGAATTTTGTGGCTGAAGACCCTTAGTGAGATCGGCAACAATTCTCCAAAAGTATTGGTTAAAGAGACTAGCCATTGTTGCCGGATCGTTCACATTTATATCGTTATATTTTAAAACAACATTCTCTACGGGTTTTTTTAGTTGATTTGGTAGTATTTTTTATTATATTCCACATTGCTTTAGTTTTATTATTTGAGTTTAAAATATCCTGATCGTTTTTCATGATTTTAGCCTGCCTTATGACTTTTCGTTTGTATTTTTTAAAGTAGATAAGGAAATCTTGAGATACGTCATGACGTTTAGAAATGAAAGAAAGAATTCGCTTGTTTTTACAAGATGTGCTAATCCCTTGTGTTATCCAAGAATTGTTTTTCCGTGAAATATTTAATTTTCGTTTTTGAAGAGGAAAGCAAGGGTTAAAATGAAATGAAAGAGTTGAAAAAAAAGAATTATATTTGTTGTTTGTATCAACAGTATTATAAACCGCTTCCCATGACTCCTGCATCAAGTAATCAATGAATAATTTAATTTTACTTTTAGTAAACAATCTAGTCATACTTGTATTATTTATTGTGTCAGTGATGGCATTTCTTATAATGGTAAGAATTTGTGGATCGTGGTCACTGTATCCTAAATCTTTTGTTTCACCTTCATATCGAGTAGTAGTTTTGTTAATTATAATTTGATCAATTGCCTTCATCGAATGTTGTGTGATCCGTGTAGGTACATTAATTGTAATGTCTAAATTGAAGGACTTAATTAAATTGAGAAACTTTTCTTTCTCGCAAGAATCGACCAGAAAATCAATGCTAAAATCTCCGCATAACAATGGATTCAAAAGAGCGATTGCTGACTTTGTTAAGTGTTATCTCCAGGTTTTCTAAGAACAAAATATAATCTGCAGTTCTCTTTGCTGGAGGTCTGTAAATGCAAAGTATTATCACTTTTAGTGAAGTAAGATGTACAACAGAAATTTCGAAAATATTTTCAATGGAATACACATTTAATTCCGCCAAGAATCTCAAGAAAAGGCTTATTCATCCGCCATCTCAAGAAAAAGAGCTTAAACATTTTCAGTAATACTTTAAACATAAGAGTTCATTTTCAACTTCATTTTCTGTGCATGTCTTCTAGAATTCAGTGGGAAATACAATTATTCAAATTATCGTTTCTATGTTGTCGCGGCAGGAAGTATTATTCCGAAGGACAACATGGATAAGAGCCAAAATGTATTGCTTATTTATCCTTGAAAATAGATTTTATTACATGGGAGTGTTTTTTTCCTCCTTCTCCTGTTTTCAAAATTTAAGTAGTATATGACTTAGTGTAGGGATCACAGAATTTTGAAAATGCGCACACAATTCACTTTTCCCCATAGCACGTCATACGCAGTTTTAACTGTTTTTTTATGTTAAATAAATAAAAAGAGTTTGTGTGAAAATTACGGGGAATTGGCAATGGTAAATAAGTTACGCTGTTAATGTTTTAATTTATGTGAAGAATAGATCCACTCTCAGGCCCAGTCTGCAGGATGTGAGTGTCCTGCGAGGGGAAGGGGGGGCAAGAGGCGATGAACTATTGAATTTGTTTGTTAGATGACCTTGAGATTTCGACGGTCTGTGTTCCCACCTCGTTTCAATCTCCACACTACCCCTTCTCTTTCCCCTTGAAGCTGCCACCCGACTCTCGCTTGACGTCACAAACTTACAGTATTATTTAGTGTATTTAGTATTATTAGTTAAGTGTTTTGTAAAAATATTTGTTAGAGTGTATAATACATTACTTTTTATAGGGGTATTTTACTTTTCTCTCTTGAGCAGAGCATGTGCATGTGCTTCTTTACAGATAACCAGTTTGTGTGAAATGAGGCAGTCACTAGTATTTATTAATTTCATTAGATTTCTCTTAATGTACATTGTTATATTTAATGTATTATAATATTGGTATTTTCATGTAGAATTATAACGAATATGTAATATTACAACTGATATTATTGACATAGACAAAATAAATACAATAAATAATAAAATATTTTATTGAACTTCTGTGTAGTTTGTGTTCAGAATTATTTAAACAGTACCTCTCACTTCATTTATTATGGTCAATAACAAAAAATACGTCAAACATATTTAATACTTATTTAATATTTGTCTTTCATTTTTATGTATATTTTTGGTTTTAATATTTTTACTTTACACATCTTAATATTTTACTAGCTGCACAGCAGTGAAGTTTTTAATTCTTCTAGGTCTTTGAAAAAATTGGTTTATTTCTTAAGGCTTTATTACATTGCCAACGATTCAACAATGCCTAATTGACCTAATCGGGGCTCACACCAGACCTGTATATTGTGGATTACGTACTTCAAATCAAGTTAGTTAAAACTACACTGATTTCAAAACACAAATACTTCGACTACACTGTCATTACATGTATTTAAGAAATAGGAAGACTATTTGGAAAAGGGGCTGGCAGATAGTTTGTAATTGAATGTTTTAAACATGGTGGAAATTTCCACCATGGTTTTAAAGGAGTTTGAATATAGATATTTCTTGTCAACAATGTCATGAGGTACAAACACGTGATGAGTTGAGACCGAAACAACATGTAGTATGTAGTACGAAACATCAGAATATGTACATAAATACAAGTACATGTAGTATGAAACATCAGAATATGTACATAAATATGTAATAAAAACAGGAAGAATCAGGGACCGAATACCGAAATAATAGCGGTAAAGGTATTTATACCGGTATAGAAATACCTTTACCTCTATTATACTTTATTCAAAATACCTTTAAAAATACCGGTATAAGACGTCAAATACCGGTATTTTTAGAGGTATTTTACCTTTATCCGACGTCTATACCGGTAAAATACCTCTATTTAAAGGTATTATACCGGTATTCTCTCATCAAAATACCGGTATTTTCCTATGAAAATACCGGTATTTCAGTAGAATCATACAGGTATTTGGGGGAAATTCATTGTGATTTTTTTCCGCTGAGATGGCTCAGAGGAAACAACTGTTTACACGGCAGAGTTTCTGACCGGGAGGTCCTAGGGTTCGAGTCCCGAGGGTGGCGGATTTTCGACACATATTCTAGCTAGGTCGAGTTCTGCCGTTGACTGGGAAGTCGAGTTCTGTCGTCAGACGGATGGACCACCCAACGGTTTTCGCAGACATCAACACGAGCTCGTTCGCTGACCTTGGACCTCACGTCCGGGCGCAGAGCTCGGCGACACGTCATAGATAAAAAATGGAGAAACGTGTCTTCTTATCCATAAATGAGTCCTCCCACGCATACCAAACTTCCTTTTTGCACGACTGTGTTTATCACTAAATACGATTATTTGCTTAAACTTGATCGTATCACTAACATTCCCGAAAATAATTATTTTCAGTTTGCCCAGTTTCCTTATTCTGCACCATAATTAATAATTATATATATATATATATATATATATATATATATATATATATATATATATATATATTAATTATATATAATTATTAATTGTAACTAAAACAATATTGACATTGAATGCTAATAGACATTAACTATTCTTATTTAAATTAAATGTTAATTTTAATTAAAAAGTAAAAATGTTAATATTGATAAACTCTTTTTTATTAATTAATAATATTAGTATATATTTCTTATTATTAAGGAAGAAACACTCTTCTCGAAGTGGGCTCCTCCAGATGCATTTTACAATGTAAGCTACCCGCGTAGAAGGGAACCCTTGCCCACATGCGATGTTAATAGCTAATAATAATAGTAATAATAATAATAATAATAATAATAATAATGTAATATAATAATAATAATAATAATAATAATAATAATAATAATAATAATAATAATAATAATAATAATAATAATAATAATAATAATAATAATAATAATAATATATTTGTCACATAAATACAGCATAAGCCATGTATGACAAGTCAGGACATTATACTGAGCATCACAAGAAAAGTAACATTAATTTTAACAATGATACATAATGCATTATTTACCATTTGGACTGTATAAATGAGTATAAACAACCTGTAACAACTATTGTATAGGTGTTTCCACGTAAGAAAAGACCCTAAAAATTCAAGATGGCGGAGTTTCGGCACTGCCAACCTCATCGAAATAAAACGCGAAAGCGCCGACGCGACTTGTTTAAATGTAGTACGTAGTGGCCTTCAAAAATCCAGATATGCTGAAATGATTTGTTAATATTGTTTTACGACTTATAAATCGCAACAGGCATATGGTAAAATAATTTAATTTATAATTTATATATGAAATTTGTTCTTATTAATTATAATATTAAATATAATACTTTTAATTAAATTACTTATAAATTTAAAAATATTTGAACTCTCAGAATTAATAAAATCTTATTGAAACTGAAGAATAAATTAAATAGTAGAATGTTATTTTATAATATAATATTGGAAAAAAGGTATATATAATGGGAAAAAAAGGTATAAACGGAATTTATAGAATAAAGATGAAATGAAATGCAAGACTCAAAATAATTTTAATTTTCAAACAGTACACAATGAAGTGAAATTCTTGTGTGTATTCTTTACTGAACTAGAAATATTTGTATAATAATGGTTTTATGCACGTAATATCGACACATGACCACAATCAAAGCATATCTAAGGAATGAACAAATCTACTGTATGAAAATGACAATGTTTGAAATTTCATGAAAATTGAATTGATCAGATATATGATTTGATATAATGTGAAGGTTCAGTAAAGAATAAACTGATGCACCATTGGTGGTCAATTTTAATGACAAATTGCAAGGAGCAGTCATTAAAATTTCTTGAAAACCGATGATCCACAGCAATTTATTTTCACAAAAATTATTGAATTTTTACAACAATTTTAAAGCCTAATGTCCCTGGGCTTACAAACATTACAAAACATCCCGGCATTTACCTTAAGCGATCAGGGAAAACAAAGCAGTAAGTATGCTACCATATATATAAAAAAATTGAATAAGAAAGTGAATTAATCCTCAATTGGATTGTGAAATTATTATCATTAAAAATCAACATTAAGAAATTTGGCTGACTTTACAAATTAATAAACTACTTGAAAATTTTACATATATTGTTAGCATACCCATCCTCCCGATCAGGATGACGACTGAGGGCCGATTTCTAGCATGCATACAGAAACATGAGTCAAAATAATGGAGACATTTACAATACATAAAATAATATACATAAAAAATTCCATATTTAGAAAATGAATAATCTGGTAAACACAGCAACCCTGCAACATAGAACAATCAATGCAGTATCTATTGTCCAATCATGATAAATTCTATAAACAGACATGTTATTGTTATAAGATCAAAAATTATTCCTAGGAAATTATGTTCTTGCAATGAAAAACAAAAAAATTAAAAAAGGAATTATCACATTTAAATAAAAAAATTGCTACTTAACTTATATATTACTGCAAACTCCTGCAACATATGAAAAACAAAATTGTCCAGAAGAAAAGTTGGCCCAAGAATTTTTGCTTCACATTACAGTATTCAATATAATATGTAACCAAAAAAAATTTACCTACAAAACCAATAAAATTTACAAACATAAATAGAAAATCATTGAAAAATAACTTCAAATGAAATGTTAATAACCAAAAAGTAATATAGCGCATCAGTAGTAAACATTAAATTTCACTCTATATCATGCCAAATAATATCATGAAATAAATACTTACTAATTTCACTTAACAACTGATTACCATTTGAACAAAACATCTAAATAAAATGATGTATGTTCTGAACTCCATTATTGCATATCTGAAACATTTATAAATGGAATGTATGTTTCACACACATGTCAAATCTTTGAAGTGCATTCATTTATATCACTTAGCATCCGTACTTAAACTGAACACAAACTCAGAGGCATTGGCAGTAATGATTAATTGTATTACAGGGATAATGTAAAGGAAATTGATTAACTGTTAATTTATTGGGGTTAATTAATGTTAATGAAATGGTGCTCTTAACTAGTGTCTTTGGTTGAATTAAGAAGGCAGGAGTTCACTCAGGATCTCACACTCATATTAAAACTATTAATGCACACTCACTTCTTTCACATTGCAACTGTTCTCAGACCAAACCGAGTGACTGAAGCACTGGCAGGAAAAATTGACTGTAATTTAAAAATATTAATTTACAACCTGCAATAATCACACACCTATAATCAAGTAATTCAAGCAATACCTTTTCTGGGGCACAGTGTAACCAAATTTTTTCTTAAACTTGACTTGGTGGTTGCTTTACGGAGGCAGGAGTTTTATAATTTGAGACACATCTGAAATATTAAGTTACATATTTAAAAAATTATTACTTTTATTCCAAACGCTTTAATGCTCACTCACTGTTTTCACTTTTGCAACCCTAGTTGATCCAAACGCACAACTGAAGCACAGGCAGGAACAATTGACTGTAATGTAATAATATTAATGTAACAACTTGCAATAACCACAATTCCATAATCGAGTAAATTCAAGCTATACCTTTTCCGGAGCACAGTGTAACCAAATTTGTTCTTAAACTTGACTTGGTGGTCGCTTTACGGAGGGAGGAGTTTTATAATTTGAGGCACATCTGAAATATTGAGTTACATATTTTACAAGATTATCACATTTATTCCAAACGCTTTAATGCTTACTTGCTGTTTTCACTTTTGCAATCCTACTCGATCCAAACACACAACTGAAGCATGGGCAGGAACAATTGACTGAAAATTGGGAGAATGTGTTAATGAAATGAAATTTTCTTCAATTCTCAATGGAGTATTTTCCAGTTCTTACCTGTTCTGTTGCACAGGGGGTCCCAACATGTTCTCTAACAACTGTGGGTGGTTGTATTAATATGTCAGATGTTTCTTGAGATGAAGTTGTGGAATCTCTAATATTTTTTTCAATTTTTTCAATTTTTTCACATTGAAGATGTTCCTGGGATTGGCTCAAATGGAATTGTGTCTCCTTCCTCTCCTGTGCCTTCTTCAGCTGTGTCAGTTCCACTAGCACTGCTCAAATTTACTACTATTTCTTCATAATCTTCTTCCACTGCCTCTTTTTCATAATACTCTTCAATAATTTTTTCTGCATGTTCCACTGAATTCTTCCGCATTTCTGGTGTGACCCTGTTAATGCCATAACATAATTTTCTAGTTTCTTGTTTTACTAATTTTGAAAAAAATTATAATCATAACTGTTATCATATATTTACCATTTTTCTATAATGGTGTATTGAAAACTTTACCTGATTTATTGCCTCATTCCACACAGCTTTAGTTCTCTCCATTCCTTGCCCAGGCCTTTCACGTACAGTTTT
>BLKR01007667.1:0-33289 GCA_011170035.1 Teleogryllus occipitalis
AATATCTTGAATTCGTGTCTCAGAATCGGATATTTTCCCATAATCTAGAAGCACGCTGTCATCATACCGATTCCCAAACCAAATAAGAATCCCCATTAGTCGAAAGTTACCGTCCTATCAGTTTACTCCTTACCTTCGCAAAAATATTTGAAAAAGCACATTTAAAAGCATTTATGATTCAAATTAACGCTATTCCCAAACAACAATTTGGCTTCACCGAGAAAATCTCTACCAGTCATCAGCTTTTACGACTGTCAGAATACATTCGCACAGGCTTTCAAAATAAAAAGAATACAGTTGGGATTTTTATTGATATCAGCCAGACCTATGATAGAGAATGGCACGATGCAATGATTTATAAACAAACGAAGATAGGCATCCCATATTATCTCATATAAAATAATATCCTCCTACCTTAAAATAGAATGTTTACAGACACCGTCAACAGTCATCAATCAAATCCAAGACCAATAAGTGCAGACTTACCACAGGGATCACCACTATCCACATATACATTTTAATTTACATGTATCTGACCTCCCAAAATTAGCCAACGTTCACACAGTCCAATTCGCGGATTACACGGCAATTTTCCTGGCCGGAGGTTCGTTAGTAAAAATTAGAAATACTCTTCAGTGGTATCTCAATCTTATAGACAGTTGGGCTGCGTATTTAGAAATAAAATTAAATCCCACAAAAACAGATATAATAAAACAGGCTCCCTCCAAATAGTACCGTGAAGTATTTCGGTCTAAGTACGGATATTAAACTGAACTGGAACCAACACATCAGTAGTAAAATGCAACAAGCAAAAAATAAGATACACCAACTAAAACCCATTATTTATTAATCTATCTTCACTCCTCCCACTCCCAACCGCCACAACCATCCACAATACTATCATTAGACCACTCTTTTACGCCTGTCAAGTTTGAATCTCCGCTGCAGAAACAAAACCTTAACAAGCTCCAAATAGTCCAAAACCAGATTTTAGAACTATCACAGATGGTCCTTGGTTGATCACAAACTCACAGTTCAACAAAGAATTTCAAATTGACTGCATACAACACCATATGACATATCTCTCAACCGAATTCTATCACTCCATACTTCAAATTCCACACCTACACAACTTTAGACTCTGGAAAACTCCTCATAGAACCAAAATAAAAAAATAGATATCCATTCCAGGCATTCCTAGTCAAATTTTCTAAAATAGATTGTTTTTAGAGGTGTCTGGAGTAGCTTTTCTTACCCAAATTAGTTTGTAGTTTCATACTAGGTAATTAGAATGTAAGCCTTCGGTACATATGTAAAGTGTATTATGTACTGATCTATGTATGCTCCGTAAAAACAACAATAAAAGAACACGTTTTGTAGCCAGAATCTAGGTATGGTGGAGAATTGACGTGGAGAAATTCGTGTCTGCAAAACGTCTGTCTGTCCGTTTGTGGTCAGTACTAGCAAAAAACATTTTTGCTGGATGGGAAAACTATTGTAGGTTCCAGTAGCATTATAAGAGTGCGTAGCCGTTACAAACAATTGGAGAAAGCACGTGCTGCTGTAGCAGTACTTGTTTACTTGACCATTTGAATTTTGCATTGACTACTCCTCCTTACATGTACACATGATTAACAAATATCTTTCTCTGCTGTAGTTTTAATATTTTGCCACGCTTCCCTTTCAGTTCGAATCTTTTTTCAGATTCTATTTATTCATAATTTTCTTCCTACATTGTCCTGGTATTATTGCCAGACGTGCTTTATTTGCGTTGCAATGTCAATTTTGTGTTTTCGTCACATTCACTGCCCCCTGCGCTGTCTGCCTTTCTCGTTTCGTCATATAGGTTGTACAATCGGCCACACGTTCGATTTCATGTTTCTACTCTTTCCTCCACCCCCTTTGCCTCTCCAACAATACGTCTATCGTTGATTATCCCTTTCAGCTATCGCCCCATCTGTTTAAAAAGAAGCGCCTACCACATGTTTTACAACAACTCTGGTGTCCCCCGCTTCTCCCCACCGCCCCCCTTCTCCCCACACTCGCTCTCTGCGGCCGACATCCGTTTATTGGTTCGTTGGTTAGTGATTCTGGGCGCGTCAACAGTTTAGATCATTAGTCCCGTAAGGGCAGTGCATGTTTTTTTCCTCGGGAGATGGCGGTGATCTTGGATGGTCTCGGATGGCGAGATGCCGACCTAACGTCGGCTAGTGGGTTTCCCCCTAACCAGGACTCTCCCACCAGCGGGGCACCGCCCCAGCCGGGACAAGCTCTCGACCGGTCTCCCGGAATATGTAGTAGTGTAGTGCATGTTAGTGTTAGCGTGTAAGGGGGAGGATAGGACAAGGAAGAGAAAGGAAAGATCCCGCGCGGGCCGAGACCCGTTTGTTAGGATACTGCTCCGGCATTCGCCTGGTGTTGATCAAAGAAAACGCAGAAAACTGCAGATCAGAGCAGCCGGCCGCTAGAATTCTCCTCTAGACAGCGACTGAATTCGACCTAGCTGAAAAACTAGTGTCGAAAATCCTGCCGTCGGGACTCCAACCTGAAGCCTCCCGGTCAGAAGCGCTGCAGTGACATTAGTTGATGCACTGAGCTACCGCTCCCGGTGCCGGCACCCGCCTGTGCGCAGGCCAGCATCCGATGCCCACGCCCGTGCCGCACGCCGATGCACTTGCCCTCCCCGCGCCGCCCGCGCCTGCTGGCGCTGATCGCATCGCGTCCGCCGCCCGCGCTCAACACACGCAGTTTGCGTAATACCTGCGATTTTTAGACCGCCCCGCCCCCTCGGCAGCGCTTCGCCCCCACCCGCTCCCCTCGGCCTTCCCCGGGCGCGGTCTCCCGCGGCGCGGCCGACCAATTTACATGATTGCGCTCGCTCGCCGACGGGGAGGCGTCGGGAGAGGAGGGAGCGGGTCGGCGAGGGGCAAGCGGGGGGAGCGGGCGGTGAGGTGTGGGGCGAGGAGTGGGAGTGGAATGACAGGCAGCGGGGGCGGGCGGCAAGCGGTGGGTGGAGGGCGGCGGGCAGAAGTGGGCGGGGCGAGCGGCGAGCGGATGAGCGTCGGGCGGGAGGTGGGGAGTGAGAGTGGGATGGCGGGCAGCGGGTGGTGGGAAGAGGTGGGCGGAGGCGTTCGACGATCGGTGGGCGGCAGGCGGCGGGCGTGAGGAATGGGGGCCGGGCGTGAGGCGGCGGGCAGCGGGCCGTTGTCCTGGGCCGGGGGACGAGGGACGGGGAAGTCGGACGGCGTGACGTGATGCGGCTGTAGCTGGCGCCGCCGCCGTCAACGACGCCGTCGCGACGTCAACGCCGCTCTCAGCCCGGAGGCAAGCAATAAGGCACGCGCAGCAC
Source organism: Teleogryllus occipitalis (assembly GCA_011170035.1). Classification (NCBI taxonomy): domain Eukaryota; kingdom Metazoa; phylum Arthropoda; class Insecta; order Orthoptera; family Gryllidae; genus Teleogryllus; species Teleogryllus occipitalis. The sequence goes on from BLKR01007667.1 coordinate 3,350, forward strand.
TTCCGCAATCGCTCGTTCACGCGCTCTGGGACGCTGGCTGCTTTGAACACTCACAACGACGCGAACGCACCCGATGTTTTCCCACACCGCTCCTCAGGCGCCGTTGTTCGGCGCGGCTTCTGCTTTGCTCGAGAAAGAATTTAAAACTAGAAACCGTGGACATAGCATAATATTAGGTATAAAGTTTTAATTCTATACATGAGAAAATTTGTGAGGTACATTCCCTAAATAATGAGCGAGCCAGATGAAATATGGTGGCCTGTTCCAGTGCTTGCGATGTCTCATTTTCCTCGCGAATACTCAACAGCACAAATAGTCGTTACAATAAGAGTAACAATTCTCTCTATAATCTAATTCCATTTCCTGAAATTCGGAAGGCACATGCACATGAAAGGCGAGTGGGCCAGTAATACCAATTATTACAATATAATAACACCAATATCAGTATTGTCGGAAGCTAATGATTGACTGTCAGTGAGTAAGTTTTATATGTTAGTTAATATATGAAATTTTCTTTGTAGATGTAAACGAAATGAACTTAATTTACTCTACTATTTTGTAACAGATTAGCTTAATTTCACATAACGAGTTAATTTACGCAAAAACTTGATAATATTGTATTTGCTATATTAATACACTAGAATATCAGTTGGAAGTATTATACTAGTATTTTGAAAGTCAATTTGATTAATATCCAGTCTATGTGGCTGATATTGAAGGAATATGTGATCGGTGAAAATATTAGATAATGTAATAAAACAAGTAATTCCTAACCCCACAACATTTTGTTAAAGAGTTCTTTAATACAAATATTTAGGGGAGACTTTTCTACAAAGTACGGGAAAAACAAACATCTCTCTATTTCTTCGTTTACTTGTATTTTATTTTTCTATGCAAGCATCTCAGATTTAATAACCCTCGTAAGTACTGTAGAATTAGCGTAGGCTTTCCGAATCCAGATATTTAAATGCAGTTCTATGTTGCAGCGCATATCTCGCTGAGAACCCGTTAGTCTTCTCTATTAAACATTGACGTCAAATAAACAAACATTTCGTAAATGTCATTCATTTACTATGAAATGCATTTCACAAAATAAATTCTCCCAGTTTTAAGAATGTTACTTATCTGTTAAAGAATCAATAAATATTAATCAAAATATTATAAACTGACCAAAGTACGACGCTCTTAAGCAATTCTGTATTTTCATAGATTTTGTAATTTCTTCTAGAACACACAAAGATGGAAGTGGAAGAGTGAATGTATTAACTCAGAAGACGAGCTGGGTCATCGAGTAGGAAATTAATTAGAGGTTAATATAGATAATAGTAGACCTTATTATCGTTAGTACTCGTAAACAAATTTTCATTACTATGCTAAATATAAGTTTAAAAGTCCATTCACCATTAGGAATTTATTCGTAAATTAAAGAGAATGGAATACTGTTAAAGCGCTTAAACACGAGATTTGACTATCTCTCCAATTATTATGGTTTGGGTTGGTTCTACAGCAAACAACGTGCATGTCATTGTAGCATTTATTTAGTATTTGAAGTACTGGCTTATTATTTTCATTCGCATTTCTTTCTCGTATACGTAGTATTAAGGAATGTATACGTAGAATGGACAGTTTTATAATACTGCCAATGTTGATGGCCAGATTTTGACATACATTTGGTTTTGGTTTCCCTGGCACAGATGTGTTTTCTGTGCCAGTATATGGAAACTAATAATTACATGATCTACTTATTGATTGGCAAACAAACATGTTTTACAAATTTTTGGTCGCATCGATTTCTATGGTCATTAGCGACTACATAATATAATATAATACATTACATATCACTTAAATCATTTATAAAAACATGCCTAAACAATATACTTATACAAAGTATTTATACAAATATACAAACGTATAACATTGTAACAAACAAAAGTGCATTATTTTAGAATGTTGACATAAATTTTTTAGGGGTATATTTCATTTAAGATGTTTCTTGATTTACAAAATTGTAATACTTTCCTTTGATAAACCTCGGTTGTTCGGATAAGATCTTGTTCTTTTTTATCCATCTTGTACCACCGTCTGATGCGATAAAGCACATTCGTATAACAAATTCTGGATGTAGAGAATAGTATTATAGGGCATATAGGTGGGAAGTCGATCTCCAGTTAGAAGGTGCTGGTGACAAATTAGTTTTTATTCGTGTTACTATCACGTGTTCGTTTTTAGAGATTTTTTTCATATAGCAAGAGTTCAAAGTTCTTCAGTGTTTTCCTCATCTTTTCTGCATTCTTCTACACAAAATGTGTTTATTGATCCTTCCATACATGCGAAGATGCCTGTAAACTTTGCCGTAGCTGTACCGCAAAGAAGTCATGGGCATGTAGTTTTGCGTACTAGTAAATTGTACTATAATATTCGTATTATTTGAAATACAATTTGAAAAATATGAAAAAAACATTTAAAATTTTTAGAATGCCTTTTTTAATTAGAATAATACTTGTAGAAAATCCTCCCATGATTGTTATTTAGAATACAAACAAATGAGTAATAACTTTATTCTTAGTTACTTTAGAAAAACTGTCATAAAAAAATATTTGGCAGCATGTTCTCAGCTTGTTAGTTTTTGGTAACACAATTCGAAAATAATTTTATATTCATTATAACATCTTAAAATTCAATATCTCGGATAAGAAAATAATAAACTAATAGTGCTAAATAGCACATACGTTTCTTCCTTTATATGCAACATTTTATCCGCAATAGTGTACTACATGAACCTGCAGAAACGATTCCAACCAGCAAATAGTTTTCCTCCTCGCTGAGACCCGAGCTCAAGTCCATCGAGGCAACTCGCCAGGCTCTTTACCGTAACACAATGCAGTTGCGCGGCCGGAATCACATTTGCTGTCGCCTAAAAAACTATTACACTCTCCCATTATTTCGAACACATAATAATTAAAAACTCCAAGAGTTCAACGAAAACTAAGCCACTTTTTTAAGAGATTTTTATCTGTGGAACATAATTAAAGCAAAAATATAACCTTTAAGAGATAATGTTTTTATCTGCAATTTGCATTAAAATCAAAAAATACATTTGCATAACATCAAACAGTGCATTATGGACTAGTTTTATTCAAAACTATTTTTTTAATACATCATAAATAAAAATGCCAAAGCCACCCATTAATTAATTAAATTTATTTATATATTCTGAATAAGAGGTAAAGTCACTGTCAAAAACTTTACAGATATACCTACCTCCAAATATTTTTCGAGCTCTAGAGCCAAACTCTTTAAATTTGCAATGTCTTCCTATGTTTTCCTTGTATATTTTTACTGCTTCTTTACTTGCTTCTTCTGTTCTTTTTTCTTCTTCTTCTTCTTTGCCTGTAGTGTCCAATTCTAGTTTGTTGAAGTCAATTGTTAATTGGATTATCTTGAAGCAGTTCCCCCCCGCAGGATGTTGATATTCGGCGCCGTCCTACACGTCGACTAGCAAGGTTTCCCGCTAGCAGTTATCTTCACCAGCGGGTCATCTCCCCAACTGGGTCCAGCTCTTACTTTGCGAATTGTCTCCCGACGTGCGTGCAGTGCATTTAAGAGCGTGTAAGTAAGGGCTGAGGATATGACAAGGCAGAGCGATCACGCACGGTACATGGCCAATTTTTTTTTAGGAACTGTTCCGGCATTCGCCTAGTTTTGATAAAAAAAAACAGGAATAACTACCAACTTCTAGCCGGCTGCTAGAATTCTCCTCCACACAGCAGCTGAATTAGATCTAGCTATCAAGCGAGGGCTGAAAATCCTGCCACTGTCGGGACTCGAACCCTAGGACCTCCCCGTTAAAGGCACTGCAAAGACATCAGTTGATGCCCTGAGTTTCTGTCCGGTGCCGTTATTTTAAAGCATTTTGGGAATAAAAAGCCTATAGCACTATAGAAGACTTTTCTCCCAGAAAGCTTCAATGATCATGTGAACTCGCACTAGTTAATTCAATATATTTTAGAATAATCTACAGGTTAATGCAAATATTAAAGAATATTAATTTTGTGGGATAATTACATTTATTACACAATAAATAACATTCTGTTTTCGTTTTCCTGCTAATGATGTTTACGTGGCGCAAACATTACTCAGTTGAATATATTACGCGAATGACGTAGCTCGTCAGTCTGTTCCAGTGAATGGGGAATCTGATGTGACTGCTCTAAGTGCCCGGCCGCTTGGGGTTGGTTGGCGTCGGATCTTGTGCTGGAAGCTTATTTGCGTGCCTCCGAGTAATGTACACGCCGCTCCTTTGCCAACGTCCCGGGATTAACCATCAAAGCACATCCGCTCTGTAACGACGTATACTGCCATTGCCACCATCCTGTCTGCTTTGCCGCTTCCACCGCCATCCATCTCTGTTGTTTGGTCGCTGTCACTATAGGTATTCGAAAACTTTTACTATATTCCACCCTAACCATAATTTGTGCTGCCTCTATATAAATGTAATCTTGACGATTATCATCTCACTACAATCACTATTTTCTTCACCCACCACTCATCACAACGCCCCCCTCCATCATAACCCCCTTCCACTTTCATCGCCACTACTTACCAATGCTATTAACTGTCACCCCCACCACTACAAAATGCAACTCGAAATGACAATAGCCCTGACAGTATTGTTATGATAAGCCCTACATTCATCTTTGTTGTCACCACTCCCATAACTGCCTCCCCCTCATAACTGCATTCACTACTATTGTTGCCTCCTTCCCTTTTCTAACACATATCCACCACAAGCTCCACTTCCACTCCTAGAACGCCATCCCCACGCAATTCGCTGCTCCTGCTGCCTCCTCTATGTTCTAAGAATCAGTTTGCTCATAGATTGATTGATTAACTCGTGCTTCAGGGCGCGTCAACGGCTAATTCGTAAGTTCCGAAAGTGTAGGGCATGTTTTATCGATATCGGAGATGACATTTATTTACCTATTTATTCGTATGGTAGGAAACAATACAATAAGAAAAAGGAAAAAAGAATTCACACAAAGAGAGCAATTCAAAACAATTAAAAGAACAAGTACACAATTTAAAAACAATATAGCACATTTAAGTAAAAACTATATGTCTAATTTACAATAAAAAGTTGATTTTATCAGTCTTAAAATATTGATTCTAAAGCCTTAAGTCAAGTTCATTTGCCCATTGGGCGCATTTTCAGTTACTGCGATGAATTCTTGGGGGTTTCCAGGAAACTTCCTTCTCGGACAGTCATTGACAATGTGATGTATAGTTTGCCTGACATCTGCGCAGTCACACATCGGGCTAGGGCTTATCTTCCATTTATGCATTAAATCAGCACAGCGGCCGTGTCCAGTACGTATTCTGTTAATAGTTGTCCAAGTGCTGCGTGGAAGTGAGAAACCTCCAGGTTTTTGATTTTCCTGTAAAATAGGTTGCCATAGTGACGATACGGATCTATTCCAGGTTTCTTGCCAATCGTTGAAGCTATTGTAGTCTGAGGCTACCAAACTTTGAGCGGTTGTAATCGGTGGATGACGTGATTTCAGTTGTCTCGTTGTTCTTGCGCCAATATCTTCATGTATAGGAAGTAACGGATTGTTCATAATCTTCGCATATTCCTTTTTGAGTGCATTCTTTCTCCTTATGTCTGGGGGTGGTATGCTGCTCAGCACAGGCAGCCAGTGGGTTGGTGTGGATTTGACTACTCCTGCAATAATTCTCATAGAACAGTTTAATTGCGTGTCAACGTATTTGGTATGTGGACTATTTAACCAAACCGGAGCACAATATTCAGCAGCTGAGTATGTCAGGCTTAAAGCTGTTGTTCTTAGAACTTCTTCCGATGAGCCCCAAGTGGTTCCTGTAAGTTTTTGTAGAATGTTATTTCTGGATTTTAGTTTGTTTGCGCAATTTATCAGATGTTTTTTGAAACTTAAAGTTCTGTCCAGGGTAACTCCTAGATATTTAGGGTGCGGGTTATATTTTAGAGTTTTGCCATCTAATTTTACTTTGAGCTGGTTATGGGCTAGTTTATTATTAAGATGGAAACAAGTTGACTCAGTTTTTTGACAGTTTATTTTAAGTCTCCAGGCTTTACAATATTCAGATATAGTGGTGAGATCAGCACTTAGTGCTTCTTCTATCTTGGCCATGTCTTGGTGTTGGTAGACTAAGGTAATGTCATCAGCATAGCAGAACTTTCTAGCCCGTGTAGTTGGTAGGTCAGAAGTGTAAAGATTGAAAAACAATGGAGCTAATACAGAACCTTGAGGGAGTCCATTGTTGAGTTTACAAACTCGGCTTCTTTCTTCGTTCATGTATACTATGAATTGTCTGTTGACTAGCATGGTATTCACTAAGTTTGTGATCCTCAGACATTTAGTCACTTTTAGGAGTTTGTAGATCATTCCTTGTCTCCATACGGTATCGTATGCCGCAGAGAGGTCTAGGAGCACAGTCCCTGATTTATGTTTTTTTGACAAATCCAGTTTCTATGTGAGTAGTTAGGGCTAGTACCTGATCCGTGCAGCTTCGGAGAGGTCTAAAGCCAGCCTGTTCGATTGGTATTTTTGGAAGGATTACTGGGCTGAGACGATTGTACAGAAGTCTCTCTAGTAATTTATATGTTACGCTCAGCAGTGATATCGGTCGGTAGCTGCTTGCCTGGTCATTAGGCTTACCTGGTTTGAGGATGGCAATGATTTTGCTTATTTTCATTTCTGAGGGGATTATACCAGTCGAAAGTATGTCGGAGAAGAATTTTGTCAGCCATTCTCTACAATGAGGCCCAGTGTGCTTGAGGAATTCCGGATGGATGCCGTCTAATCCTGGCGCTTTATTAAGTTTTAGTTGTCGTATGGCTTCCTCAGTTTCTTTGGTGCTAAACTCTAGAGAGAGTTCATTCGTTTCACTTGACCTTCGTTTTAGGGCTGATAAAGCTTTCTTTGTTTTTGTAGAGGAGTTTCTGTCCGCTGGAGCCTTGGAGTTGAAAATGATGTGGTCTGCCATCTGGTTCGGGGAGATGATGTTTAATGGGCGGACGACCGGCTTAGCTGCACCGAGTTTCCGAAGTAGCAACCATGCTTTATGGCTTGAGTGTTTGAAATCCATTTGCGCCAACGTTTCTTGCCATCTTTTGGATCTAGCTAGGCCGAGGTTCCTTAGCAGTTCGTCGCCTACGTCACCCTTGTCTCTATTGTTACCATCTTGTTCAAACTCTCTTAACAATCTGCTACATTCGTCGTTCCACCCCGGGATATATTCTTTGCGGTAGCCTCTTGGGATCGCTTTTTTAGCTGCTGCAATTACTGCCCTGGTGAATCTTCTATAGTTATAAATAGTCGGCTTTATCCATTTGACACAGTTTTCTAGGTGGTTTGTAAATATTTCCCATTTAGCCTTTCTAAAGTTCCATCTGGGTTTCGGAGTAGACATTACGAGTGGGACTTGGTTTCCAATTTCAAGTAGTACAGGTCGGTGCTGAGAGTGTGGAAAGTCGTTTAGCACAATTCTTTGTACAGGGAGAGGAACCCCATTTGTAGTTGTTGTGAACGATAAATCTGGGGAGTAATCTCTGTTCCACCTAGCTGAGTGGAAGGTGCCTTTGTCTTTGGCATTATAGACGAGGTGCATATTATTTGTTTCAGCCCATTCCTCTAGCCACGAGCCGCACAGGTCGTTTGATGTATAGCCCCACAGAGTATTGTGGCTATTAAAGTCTCCAGCATAAACAGTTGGATGTGTTAGCGTTAACTTCCAGTTAGGAGGCCATAGGGTTTGAGGGGTTTATAAATGTTAACTAGTTTTATGTTATTTACTTCAATGACTATCTTGTGGATATTATCTTCAATCTTAGACTCGATTAGTTTAGTATTTAATATACCTTTCTTCACATAGGTGGCAGTTCCATGCACTGGGCTATAAGTAGCACCAATGATGTCATATCCGTGTATTTTACCTCTTGATTTTAGTTGGGTATCATTTTCAGTGTGTGTCTCCTGAATTAAGGCTACGTCAATGCTATACTTTAAAAATATTTTTAAAAGAATATCACATTTGCTGGAAGATATACCTTCCACGTTAAAATGACAAACTTTAAGCAAGCTGCCTAGAGTTTTTGTCGTTTGGTTCTGACAAGCACCATTTTGTATGGCTTTTTTAAATCTCTTCTTTCTCTTAATGTTTAGCATCTCTCTTTCGTTTCCTTTAGTTGCCAGGATTTCTTTCGAATTTGGCATCCAAGTTGATAGAACTCTTAGCGTAACCCAGGGTGTAGCACGAGGAGCTGGTTCTATAATCACACCCCGGAGATGACAATGATCTTCCCTTGCTAAATGGTGCTATCCGGTGCCGACCTCCACGTCGGTATTTTTTTGTGCGGTATTTGCGGTATTTCTCACCAACTAGGTATTCCCCACCAGCGGGGCACCGCCCCACACTGGTTGATTTCCAGAATCTAGCGGTATTTAAATTATAAATGCATACTCTCAAAACGAATGAATGTCCACGTGAACGGGTTCTTTATAGTCTTGCCTGGACTGTAACGGTCACCGTAAACACAACATTCATTTCTGAGAAGAATGAGAGATCGTCACATCAAAGATGATGATTGGCAAGATAGAAGAAGCTTGGGTGCGGGAGACGCCGCATGGTGTAGTTCCACTCGCAAAAGAAGAAGAAGAAGAAGAAGAAGAAGAAGAATGAGGGAACTGTTCGGTGAGCACTTCGGAGCCACGCGCCCAGCCATGGCTCAGTTCTGCTTTAACGCGCTTGGTGTTACTGCCTACTGACGTTGCGTTCTTAAGAAAACCTAGAATGTTCAATGAGTGAGAATCCGGAAGGTATGTTCTTTAAAATGCACTAGTTTCTAATAGAAAATTTTACACTTTTTGTTTGCATTTTTTATGCAAAAGTATCACTATGTATTTGAGACAAGTTTCATAAGCGATCAGAAATTTCAACTGAGTTATTTTGAGTTGCCAGCAATTGCCAAGAATGTTCTTGGCATGATTATTTTTCCTAAACCTTGTGCAACAAAATGGTGAAAAACAGTTCTCCTGTCACTCGACAGGAGATATTAGAGCTCTAGCGTGATAATGCACTCTCGTGCAACAGATTTACTCAATAGAAGAATGCTAATGGAGTATGTTTGCCATAAAGTTCTTGGAAATATTCCAGATATAGTATTAAGTGAGAAGATATGGAGATTCCCCTGCCAAATTCCTGTCAGAAGCTTTTCGTCTGGCCTGCAAAACAATGGTAGATAGGTTCGCGGCAAGGAACTCGGCATGGGTGTCAATGATGGGGTGTCAAGGACGAAAGGTAGGAATTCTCTTCGTGTTCAAAGAGAACCAAAAGGCGAAAAATACAATCACTCGTTGTGGAGCACTATTCAAAAGAATTAGCCGTGGCGGCTCAAGTAAGTTTTGTTCAAAAGGCAGTAAAAATGTAGCGGAAGTGATAAGGAACTGTAAATAGTACTCCTCGCACAGTGAAGCGTATGAAGTTAGCACATTTGCTTACTGTGAAGAAACGTACTGTGAGAAGTTACACTCTACACGAGGCACTTGCAATGAATTGACTTAAAACTATCGAAGAACTAATATATTGCTATACAAGATGGCGCAAAAGAACGAAATTGTAATTTGTATTCACTATATTATCAAGTCCTGTAGGCGAAGAAAAAGTGTTGTACTTCTGGCTCTACAACAATTAACAAAACCTCTGCCGAAGTGGAACTACAAGATCTTCATGACTACACATCCAACCTTCTGATAGCATCACCAGAAAATGTTTTAAGTGCCATGGAAACAGAAGTGACGGTTTAGAAATGGTGTAGAATGTGAGGAATATGACGAAATTCGGCACACAGTGAATGTAAACAGACTTTCTCAAGTGACTGCGCGAAAAATTCTGAGCTCTTTATTTTCACTTGTGACTGTTCAACTTACTTCCCAACAAGACGCAGCCACTGAGAAACACACCATCTGGCAGAGACCAGGAACATCATCCATAAGCTTTTGTAGACCCATTAAATTTGAATTTGTGAAGGAAACACCTATAGTACAAATGTAGAAATTGCTCGATTAGAAGAAAAAATTTAGACATTTCAAGCAACAAAATTTAGTATTGGGGTTGTAGATATCTCTGTAAATCACAAATTGTTGAAAAGTATAGTGGACGGAAAAGAGCTCTCTCGTGGCTCAAGAGCAAAGCCGCTCACCTTTCAACAAGGAGGTACGGGTTCGATTCCCGGACAATCTCATATGAAATTCAACAAAACAAGTTTAGCTGCTTCACAAGGGTTAGTTTAACCCTTGTGAAGTGTCCTAAACCATACCCGTATTGTAACCGCTCATAAGTCGGTTACATTGTTTAAATAGCGCGCGAAAATGTTAAACTACGACCAAAGCAGTAATAGTACCGCTGAACTACAAGGGGGTGAGCCAGCAAGAAAGGATGTTTTGTATCAGATTATGAGTAAAAGTTCTGAACGCACTCACGTAGTAGATATCAACATCCAATCAGGAGTCGCCTTGAAGAATTTATGACGGCGCGATCAGCGCCGCAGAGAAAAACTTTCTTTTCTGCTGTGAACCTTCGCACGGAACGGACCTGTACTGTCTTGCGGTGTGCGATCTGATACTGAACGAGAGGAGATCCAACAAATTGTAACCATCAAAAGCTTCTTTTTTTTTGGCAAGTTATATTTCGCTTGGACATTCCAAGTAAGGAATGACGTATATTCGTTGGAGACCGCCGTCGAGCTGTGTTACTTCGCGAGGTCGGCGTGCAACAAATCGACGTTCGGGACGGTTTTTCACGACGCAAGAGTTATTTTGAGTTGCCAGCAATTGCCAAGAATGTTCTTGGCATGATTATTTTCCCTAAACCTTGTGCAACAAAATGGTGAAAAACAGTTCTCCTGTCACTCGACAGGAGATATTAGAGCTCTAGCGTGATAATGCACTCTCGTGCAACATTTGCACTCTCGTGCTCCATTCGACCTTGGACGCAAGGGGACCATCGCCGTCGTCTGGAGTGGCAGGAACGTGTCATCGCGGCGACATCGTGAGTAAAAAAGACCAGATTTTAAAACTTCGACAAAATCCCTTTTAAAAGAACAGTTGAGAGGAGGGTAAATCACGCATAAGAATATATAGAATTCACCTCACGCCCAGACAGAGATAGTCAGGCATTTAAATGATCGGCTATTAAGCGTAACTTTTCAGTATTTTTCCATCGTAACGAGAATTCAGATAAATTGTTCATGCAAAAAGGTGTAAAATTTATTCTTTTAATTCTTTTGTTTAACTACTATATTTGTTCTTCTAATGAATATTCTTTTCTGCAATTCATGATTTAAATTGTTTTTAATTAAATAGTAAAAAAGTTAATAAGTTGCGTGACAGTAAAACCGCTTATTAAAGGGATCTCATTCATTGTACCAGTTTATTTAAAAGGTATATGCAAAGTGTGTATTGCACATGTAAATTTTCTTTCAGCAGTGTATGTGATTTGATGTTGTTTTTTTTGTGAATTGTATAAAGGTATTTCATTGTGTTTGTGTAAAAGTGAAATATTATATTGGGTCATTCAAAGTATTTTACAAATAGAAAAGGTACAACTGCAGTTGATCAATATTTATGAAATTGCTGAACACTACAGCAAGCAATATGAATTTCTAGGTAATGTGTAAATTCTTAACGAAATTGTATCAGAAGATTTGGTAGAATATATCAAACTTTGTTAAAGTTAAAAGTTAACTTGCCTGTATTTATTTTAATATTCAAAAGCAGGATAAAAGACGAACCCACTCCTGTAGGACGATTAGGACATAAGAAAATCTTCCTAAATTTTGATGCGACATTGATTTACCAGGTCGAAGGTCAAGTAGTAACATTAAGTTATTAGAGTGATCCGCTCATTTGTATCCCATAATAGGGAGCGGTCACATATTTGGTGAATACGTGAGGTTCGAAATTGATATAACCTCGTCATATAGTATTCCTAAAATAAGTGAAAGGTCACAGTATCCTATTTCCTTCCCGATTTTGGCTACTGGGTAGTGACGCACGAGCGTGCAAGAGAGGCGCGTACGCGGAGATGCTACCTGGCGGTCCTCTTGACGACTTACGGACTACGTAATGAAAGATTACTCCTAAAGACAATTACTTTAAAAAGTAATGGAGGATTACTACTAAGCGCTCAACACCCAATGGGGGTGATAAGACGCGTTGCATCATGACTGGGGCGCAACAATTAAAAAAAGTATAATTCACTTATGTGGCCATCCTCTTCTCAGAAGTGCTATATTTGTGATGCATCTCCGAAGCAAATGAACAATTTAAAACAAATTTTAAAAAGACCTTGCCGAAAAGAAGCTTTTTATTTTGGTTTCTCTCTACTTCCCGTTCAGATGCGTTTCTTCGAGGGCCTTCTTCACATTTCTTGCAGACTACAATTTATAAAATGGTGGGTTAATGGATCAGAAGAAAAGGTATAGTATAATTCCAGGAAAAGGCAAATCATTGACAATTTTTTAAAGGAAATAGGTCTACTTGTGAACATCCCAAAACAATGAAGCGGCACAACGAACGATGGGAACACGGAGCCGTCTTTTAACATCACTGGGATACATGAAAGCCTCATTCTCCGCTTCTCCGTTGCTTTACAAGCATTATAGTGCGGATATGCTGTGGTTACAGAAGCTTCAGAAAATACGCAATTGAAACAGCAAAATTGTACATCAACATATGCGGATGGTACTTCATGACTGTAATAGTGCACAAAACATTCATTCCTGGCGTTGATGTCATTAATGAAATTATTATCCCAATTGGACAACTGTCTGATGACGCGCAGGGAGCCCGACACAAAAAGTGCAAGTCACGCCGAGAAAGAACTCAAAAATCATTAATGGTACGTTGCAGAGAAGATCAGCTTCGTTTCGTATTGATTTCTTCCGATCCAGTAATATCAAGTATCTGGCCACTACCATCTAAGAAAACTGAACAGCTACCGACGGAAGTTCTGCAATTGTTACATGTTCTTGGAGCTGGTGTGCACCGTGAATGTGGAATAGCAGATTCAGAGAACGACTAATGTCAGCTATAGTAAGTTCTTATTTTTTATAATTATTTTAATTGCTCAGTTAAGTATGAGTTCGAATAAGTATATTACATTCTGAGTTAGTGTCTTATGAACCTTTAGTTGGCAATTGTATGCAGAATCTCTTTTAGGTACTTTCCATATTGATAATCTGATTAGCCTTATCAAGCCTCCAGAACAATGAATTTATTATTATAATTAAATTTGTTCAAAGAATTGATCATCCCGACCGGGATTCGAACCCGAATCTGCTGGTTTACGCTCAGTTGCTTTAAATACTAAGCTACCGAAACAATAAATTTTAGAACAGATTCTTAGGCCTCAAGTATTGCCCTTTGTTATATACCCACCTTGTTATCAAGGTGACAAGGTGGTGACAATAATTTATTATATTATTTCACTACACTAAAATATAATGAGAAATAGCACAACGAATAATTCTGACCATTTTCAACACTGTTGGCTTTACCGCTCTCTTGACAATTATAATACCACTGTGCACTCCAATCGTCACAAGCTCTAATCACCCGACTGGTTTCCCGACATTAGTGCAGCAATTGTAAATGTCAGGGGTGAGTGTAGGACACGGAAGAGGAAGGAAATATCGCCCAAGGTCCGTGGCCCATTTGGTAAGACACTACTCCCGCATTGATCTGGTGTTGATCGGAGAAATTACGGAAAATTACAACGGCAGGTGCCAACCGCCAGAATTCTCCTCCAGACAGCGACGGAACTCGATCAAGCTAAGTAGCTAGTGTCAAAAATCATGCAGTGTCTGGACTGAAACCCTAGGACCTACTCATCAGTCGGTTGCATCCCGTCTGTTGCCAACCACTCGCCCGTTCACCAGCTCGCCTCTCCTCAGCCCTCCGCGTTGCAAGCTGATGGCTGTTGGCGCGTAGGCAGCGCCCGCGCGCGCGTTCTGCCTAGAGCGGGCGGTAATTTGTCTTCATCTGGCGGCAATCTCGGCCGGAGTGCCCGCCGCTTGTTGCATTATGCACAGCCCCCCGTCCTGCGTCCCTCCGTCTCGGCGCGAGCGCGCAAGGCGCCGTTTGAATTTGCTCGCCCCCACCCCCACCCCACCTGCCGCTTCATCCGTTGCCCATCGCCCTGCCTCCGCACCCTTTACCCGACTTCGCCCGTCTTTGGCTTCACCTCGCCTGTTCCCGCACAGCAGGTGGCTCCGGGTCTCAACTGTTGTCACTGCACTGCCTCTGACTGGGCGAGTCAGGATCGAATCCTGAAAGTGGCAGGATTTTCGACACTATTGCTGGATTGCTGGATAGAGGTCTGCCGCTGTTTGGAGGAGAATTCTAGCGGCCTGCTGCTCTGAATAAATTTCCGTCGTTTCTTCGATCAATACCAGGCGAATGCTGGAGCAGTACCCTACCAAACGGGCCACGGAAACCGCACGATCTTTCGTACTCATTCCTTGTCCAATCCTCATCTTTTACACCCACTTACACATACATGCACTACACTACCACACATGCCGGGAGAACGGTCGGGAGCAAAGAGCTTGTCCCTCGGCGGTGCCCCGCTGCTGGGAAATACTTGGTTGGGGAAAATCCCGCTAGCCGACGGAAGGTCGTATCCGGATCTTGCCTTTCAGAGGGGGTAGACCACCGCCACCTCCAGAGCGAAAACATGTACCACACTTATGGGACGTACGATCTTGGCAGTTCATGCGCCCGGAATCACTAGTAATTAATCAATCAATCTGTCCGTTAGCCCTTCTTTCCGTTCACCCCGTTAACCTTCCCAAGACCACAAGCATTGCATTTATCCACTCCTCTACAGACACTCGTCTACCATCCCGACCACCACCGCACACCCACCGAGAGGTAACGACACACACCGTCACTAGAGGCACCTTGCAACGCTGCAAAACTCGGTGATACCCACCGCCGATCATTGACACTCACGGCATCCACTGACACGCAGCGACACCAGATAATCCAAGAGTTCCTCCGTGACATCCACTCATCCAGCGGTACTGCGGCATCCAGCGACACTCAGCGACATTCACCGACCGCCAATCACACATACCGGCATCCTTCATCACGCATGGGTACGAACCGGCCCCTAAGACACTCAGCGCCTCATCGACACTCACCGGCCTACCGACACCCAAGCACATTTACTGATTCCTTTGTCACCCAAGGACACCCACCGACAGTCAGCGACCCTCCTCTACCTCTCTCATCTCTCTGCCAAATTCCCAGAGCCTCTAACCACCCACGCGCTCGCCTTCCACTCTGCGTTCCTCCCTCCACCACGCCCGTTCCTCCCTCTCCACCTCCCTCCCGTTCTTCGCGTGCAGCCTACGCCGCTGCAACAGCCGGAGAACCCGCGCCTCCGTTTGTGATCTCTTTCTCGCTTTCCTCATCTATCGTGAGGTTGATTTCCGCGATGGGAACGACATCCTCTTAGGTTCACGGCTGGTTGGCGTCTGCCTGTGATGCATGACTCGCGTCGTATTTCTGCGTCGAAAGGGGAGTGTTAGAGGGCGCTTGTTTCGCGTAGCTCCTGTTGCCATCTGTCAGTGTATTCTAAAGAGCCGTGAACTTCGCTTAAATCTTGAGCGCGCCAGGAAAGGCGACTGGGTTCCAATTGGATTTCGGGAAACTGAATTATGATGCCCTTTTATTGGATTTCTCGGGAGTGAATTGTGTGCGCTGCGCTCTGGAAAAGAGCTCCATTTTTTCTAATAAGCGAATAGCAAATATAAGTATAAATACTGTCCCGCGTTTCTTATCACGAGGATGTTTTGTGGTAGATAAAATGCAAAGAATGCAGAGCCGTTCAAGCTTTTTCCTAGTTATTACCTTTAGTTTATAGAGGTATTATATATAAGTAATTACAATCTCTTTACTAGTTAACGTCAGTATCGTCAGTTATTACGTATTTGTAGTATATTCACCTCCGTTGATCGTAACATCCTTCTGAACGCGAACGCGAAACATTTTGATAGCTTTTGATACACTTGATACACTTGATCATGTCTCTTCTGAAATCGATGCCCTACTTTGCTATCTCCAATACAAGAAGATCTCGAGCCGAATAATAGGTAGTCTGATATCCTCTCCTAACATAAAATACCACTTGTCTATTTTGGTATGAATGGGCAGTGAGAGGAAATTATGCTTTCGGGGCAATCTTATAACGAAGAACCAAAAAATATTGACAATTCAGCGTGGAAAACACAAGGAGTCGTTTCTTCTTTATTACCATCTAAATGGATTTCAACTAGGTGTAGCTAACGTTTAAATATTGTTATATATTTATTGGTTGGCAGGTACAAATACCTTTAAAAAAACTGAAAAACTACATACCGATATTCCTAATTTACATTCAAACTGAAGAGTGACACGTTAGAATAATCTTCCCATCCAATAGGCTGTTTTAATTATTAATTTACTTTTTTTATCTTCAGAATAGGTGTTTACTAATCACATACCTTTCACAAAACTTCTTGTGTTGGCTCTAGAAAATCATCAGTTTTTACTTACTCATACGTATATATGGAGTAAGAGAAAGTTATATAATGCTGCGGAAAATCGATTTCGATCGTCCGTCCGTCACTCCCTCCGTCCGTCCGTCCGTCCGTTCGTCCGTCACTCCCTCCGTCCGTCCGTCACTCCCTTCGTCCGTCCGTCCGTCACTCCCTCCGCCCGTCCGTCCGTCACTCCCTCCGTCCGCCATTGCATCCGCCCGTCTGTCTGTGTGATCACTAGCACGTAAACCATAAGTATGATCATTATCAAAATGGTGATTGCCCAGTCGATCTGGCTCGACTGGAGGTTTGATATTTGGAAAATTTTCTTCAAAATTTGGGGGTACTTTACATGAAACCTCCAGAATATTTTAAAATTCTCGAAAACGGCTCCAAATCCTTTTTCTTTAAATTTCTTGAAAAATAGTAAAATACACTTATAAAGGTGGCAAAGGTCCGATTTTCACAATTAACTCTGAATTTTTGGAAATTTCACAATTTTAAATTTTTTCACCATCTTCCTACAACTACAAAATTGAAGACAACGATTGTTCCTTCAAATAAAATTTGTTGCCCATAATTAATTTTTTCTTTAATATCATGCATATTTTTTGAAAATGTTAGTACTTTTCGCGCAATATTGAGTGAAATATGCAATTTAAAATATTAAATAAACAAGTTTTTCTCAAAAGCGGCTCGACATGTTTTCTTTAAACTTTTAGTTTGGATAGTGCTAATGACGGCATAAACGACATAAATACCATGTTGCTCTCATTTTGTTTTTTCCAAAAATTACTGAAATGTTATTTTTTATACTTTTGTCTTGCGTCGTTAATATTTCCATTAGTAGCAATTTGATCACGTAATTGTATTTACGAGTACATGTAAATAATGACAAAGTTTTTTGAAACCTCAACAGCTTTCTGTGAAAAAGAGCTTAAAATTCCGCATTTTCAGAAACGCTCAAACGCGATTTTCTCAAAAATGGCTCCAAATGTTTTCTTCAATTATTTCCAACCGGTAGTGCTAATTGGACGGTTAAAAATGACTAAGTTTATTTTACTATATTGTTTTGGTTTTTCAAAACTTTCAAACTTTCATGTATTTTTTAATTATGTCTCACGCCGTTAATATGCAAATTTCCAGCTATTTGTAAACACGACTACATTTGCGAGTTAAAGTATTTCAAATGAATTTTAATGAAGTTTTCCTAAACTCAAAAATATTTTGTGAAATTAGCTTCAAATTTTCCGTTTACAGTAATGTTTAATGCCGAAACGGCTCTAAATTTGTCAATGAAAATGCCATTTAGGACGATATTTTACTCTTCTTTGATATTCTTAACCCTGGAAATGTGACGGTTGCCGGAGTTACGATAAAGGTGGCACGGAGTCATATCTGACCCCTTTAAGTTATTTCTTTATAATATTATAATTTAGCAGGAAATAAGTGTGAAATTAATTATTTTAATAATGTTCAATCATGTATAAGGTTATATTAACATAATGCACTATTAGAAAGAAACATTCAAATGAAAAATTATAAAAAAAGTTAAGGACAAAATTATCATTTATCTTTTATTTTATGTAGTGACTCCATTTACATTTTCCTGAATATTTCAACGACAAATGTATCAAAAATTCAGTAAGTTTCATTTTCGAACGTTGTATCACACAAAAATAAGTGAATATGTTTTTGAAAATGGCTTAGAAGCAATCAAAACAACGTAGAAAGATATGAAATTTAAGATGTTTGTATTGGTGTAACCAATATTTATAAGAGAATGGAGGAGAAAATGCAGTGTAAGGGGAATGCAAATTGGAGAATCAACTGAATGTTATATTTTCGCAGATAATCTAGTCATCATGGCTGAGAATGAGCAGCATATTAACTATATGTTTAGAAAACTAAAACAGGAATTTGATCTATGGAGATTGCAAATGAATGTGTCCAAAACAAAGTATATTTTAACAGGAGAATATGGAAATGATCTGTGTATTCGAAATGATAAAGTATAATTATGGGGTTTTAAATATTTGGGTTTCACAGTTTCAAAAGAGGACACAAGTGATAAGGATATTAATAATAAGATAAATCAAGGGAAACGAGTCATAAATGTGCTACGTCCAATTCTGTGCCAAAGTTGCAGAATATCTCGTTTACACCACGTACAAGAAAAAATAATGGAGAAAAATGGAAATTCAAAAGGATATAATAGATACTGTAGAACGAAAACAGCTTCAATGGTTCGGACATCCGCTGAGAATACCAGAACAGAGGTGGCCCAAACAAGTATATAAATGGATATCACCGTGTAGAAGACTGCGGGACTTTTGTACTAATAGATAAAGCAAATTCATGTGGGGAGGCAGAAGATGTATTTTAAAAGGGTATATATTATCTTGCAAAAATAACGAGGAAATGTTACATTTCAAAGGATGGTTACGATTCAGTACATAAAAAGGGAGCTCCCATAAGGAATAAAAGAGACCAAAGTAAAGAAATAGCGTGTAATGACATTCTTGAAAGTTAATAGTGAGGTTAATAAGGTTTATAATATTCCAAATATTATCAATCACTAAATATCTCATATCTTTCTCAATATTGTTTCCCTGAAATCATCTTTAATAAAGTGTTAATGTTCTATAATATGTGTTTTCCATGTTTATGCAATCCTACAAGCCTATTCACGAGAAAGAACACATGTCTCCCACTTTTAACCTAGTCGGCAAAGTATGCAAAAATTTATTTTTGTTTCTTACAATGGAAATCGGGGACTGAGGGTGGTATATGTTTCTGCGTTGCTTTCTTGCTCTTCCAAAATAATAAACCCCAGTGCATTTAGAGAAAACAAACATTGTTTAGTTCTCGTCCAACACATACATAAGTCACACATTGTTTCCGTGGCATGTCAATACACATGGAAGGGCTACCCTGCCCTCTCCATAACAAGAAAGTCAAATACAAAAAACACACAAAATGGAAATTAACTAATATTTACAAAATAAACACATCATTCTTAACATTCTGAGTAACCTGGCAGTCACCTCTAATTTCACGAGTCCGCCGGTGATAAATTACTATCAATCACTATCATAACTTGTCAAAGTGAGACTTCATAGGCAGTCTCAGTTCAGTACTTATCAGTTTGAACTCCTTTACAGCGGCGCCGCAAGCCCGCCATCTCGCTACCGCCAAGAGTCGCAACTCGCCCCTGATGCTGCGAGTGCCTTCGACCTCGTCCCTAATGCTCTCAACTGCCCCAGGCGACGACTCCAGCCCCGCCAGCCACGACGCCGGCCGACAATCCCTCGGCTCCGCACCAGCTCCCTCGACCTCCGCATCAGAGGTCGCAACGGCTCCCAGGTGGTGACGCCAGCTTCGCTCACCGCCCCGGCGGCCGACGATTCTCCGGCTCCTGGCGTCGGCTCCTCCGATCCCAGCACCAGCTCCCTCTTTCCAGTCCCTTCTTTCTCACGTCTTCGCCGAATATTGATCGATTGATTTTTTCGTGTTTCCGGGCGCGTCAACTGCTCTGGTCATTAGTCCCGTTAGTATAGTGCATGTTTTTTCTCGGGAGATGGCGGTGATCTTTCCCCACTGGATGGCGAGATCCGGCGCCGACCTACCGTCAGCTAGTGGGGTTTCCCCCTAACCAGGACTCTCCCACCAGCGGAGCACCGCCCCTGCCGGGACAAGTTCCAAGCTGCCGACCGGTCTCCCGGAATATGTAGTAGTGTAGTGCATGTTAGTGTAAGTGTGTGCGTGAGGGGAGAGGATAGGACAAGGAAGAGGAAGGACAGATCGCGCGCGGTAATAAGCCTCTCATTTTGCAGAAAGCATTTCTATTTCATAGACGTGCATGAAATAAAGTATTGTTTTCCAGGGATCTTCAACGTTTAATACAGTAATTCAGATAATTCAATAAATATGTAAAATTTATCCCAGCCGGGATAAATTACTTGGAGTGGAATGGTGTGTAAGCGGTGAGGATGGGACAAGGAAGAGGTGGGAATGATCGCGCGCGGTCCGTGGCCCGTTTGGTAGGGTACTGCTCCGGCATTCGCTGGTGTTGATCGGAGAAACCACGTTAAACTACCGATCAGAGCAGGCGACCACGAGAATTCTCCTCCAGACAGTGACTGAATTCGACCTAGCTGAAAAGCTAGCGTCGAAAATCCTGCCGCTGTCAGGAATCGAACCTAGGACCTCCCGGTCAGAGGCGCTGCAGTGACATCAGTTGATGCACTGAGCTACCACTTCCGGTCTTCGCCGAATAATAATCTCCGCCTGATCATCAGAAAACGTTTTCGTAAAGAAATTTATCGAGTTATGATCAAGTGCCGAAAATGCGCCTTGCCGGCCCAGCAGCACACGAACGCACGTTTCACCATCCACATCCTCTGTCACTTGCCCCACTCTCCAAATCTTATATCCCTCCGTGTCACACCACTCAGCACAACTTTTTCGACTACCACTCCTCTCTCCAAATCTCCTTAACTGTCTCGCCAGGCCACACCACCCGGCGCAACTCTTCTACTACCACTAGCGTTTTTTCCACTTTCCGCAACCAAAGTGTGTATCTCAGAGATGGCACTTAATGTTAAACAGAGAAGCCTTATTTGTCCAACTTCTGGGGCCGCCATGTGCAATCGTATTGATTTCTATTGGGCAAATGAACAGCCAATAGCGTAGAAGTAACCGGAAAATTTGAAAAAAAACAGGTACGCGGGAATTTTAAACTTTTCTCCATATTCACTCCTTATAGTCAATCCATATATTCACAAAATCACTCCCTATATTTTAAACCTTGACTTATCAAAAAATAACGAAAATAATTGTAAGGATTTTATGGAAGAAAAATCAAATTACAGCAGTAAAATCTAGTATTTATTGAACATATTGACAATACACAATTCTATCATTTCAATAGCATTAACTATTTTGTTATACGTAAGGCAATAAACACAGTACACGAGTTCAAATGCCACTTTACTTGCTTAGAGACATGCCAAATTAATGTGAATACTATGGAATACTACTTTATTACAGGGCACTATATATGAACAGTGCTTAAAAGAAACAAATGAAAACATTATCGCATCTTTGCTCAGGTAAAACAAATTATTACGACACAACTGGTGAAAGTACCATTTTATTTTGTGAATAGGAAAGGTGGTGACATAAGGCGAATAGAACGCGTGCCCCAATTCTATGAGCAAAATAAAATCACTTTCACTGTGAATCTTTAATCAGTATTATTGCCTTTTATTTTATTTTAATTCAAAAATATAAATCACCTAATTATGTACTGTTACATAAAGGTCAGTAACCGCTGATTAAGTCCGATGACAGTATTGTGTGTGTTTCATGCTTTAACAGTTGTATCTGAACATTTGAGCATTGTGCCATTTTTAGCACTAGTGCTAAAATTTGAACTTTTAGCATGTTGTCCAAACCTTAAACGTAACTGCACTTACTAGTGGCTTTACATATAATAAAAATAACAAACATTCTATTTTTGTTTTCTACTTATACTTACAAGGTTTAACAATCTATCTTACCAGTTCTAGTTTCAATTTTATCGAGATGCATTGTAATGTCACATCCATTATAACATCACATTTTTTTAACCAATGAGTGGAATTGTCCAGCTTTGATCCAAACTGTTCATTATAACAGAATACTGCATTTAAAATTAGAGCTCATGTGTTTATGACGTACAGATGTTGAAAATAAGGGTGCTTTTACAATTTAACATTTATGAGAACATAACCAAAAATATGACTTGGAAAACTATATTTTTTAAAAAACTCCATCAGAGTTCCGAGTGAATGTTTCTTTGGTTGTAATCTATTAAATGAGACCTTTTTGGACCTTCTATTACATTTTTTGTGGTTTAGCTCATCTTGGTACCCACACTACTTAGTGCAGGCTACCAGAAATGAGAAGGATCTTATGTTCAATTTAAATGAAATTGATTATTTGATATTCACAATTTTATCATATCCAATGACATAGTACACTAATCTTAATGCTCCATCACTTATACTATTACGAACTGTCAGATCAGAAGAGGTGTCTGCAAACACTCTGTAGAGAATTAAGAATGTCATTTACTGCACATAACAATAATTATTTAAAATTTTCTCTCTGAGCTGTGACTCCTCAAAAAAAATAATTTTAAAAACAAAATTATCACTTCATGTTCTTACATTATTGGGGTATACTTTTAAATTAAAATTATAGATCAACATTTTTTTCACTCTTATGAATGATTTCCATGCCTTTTTAACTGCAAAAATTCAGATCAGAATCAGAAATATCAGCAATAATATTTCACATTTTTTCATGTCAGTCTGCCTGCAATACCAATCTGGTAAATATTCTCTAATAATAAATAATGGCATGAAAAAGGCTAGCAAATGTATCTGCCACACTTGATGTACCAGCATTCTGAAAGACAAAAGAACCTGTAACAATCAATAATAAATTATTACCAATATACTATGGTTTCAATAGCATACTTCTATTTGCCTTTCACACACATTAAAAAACTCACAATTTTCAGTACGAACCGCTGCCTGTGCACAAGGACCTGAAAATTAAAAAAATGCTGGTAAGACTCTTTAACCAATCTACTGTTGTGTAATCAAAATTAATATTCCCGAAAAAAAATTGTATGCTCATTTGCAATCTTGAAAAAATCTGTCCTGTTTGAAGTTCCGTTGCCATGAGGGACAGATGAATTACAAATGTAAACAATAAAAAAAAGAGTTAAACTGTGCTATGCTTCGGACAGATGAATTCTATTTTTAAAAAATCTTACCAGTTACAGCCATTGAAGTTGGTGACAATCTCGATGGGCTCAAACAAGGAATCTGGAAATTAACAGAAACATAAAGTAGAAGTTCCACAAATTTCAACTAAATTATTTGATTGCCCTTTAAAGACAAACACTTACCATGAATACTGTCAGCAAATGTATCGGGCACATTTCCTGCAGCATACCATAGTTTCTCTATCCACAAATGATCAATTATTATCCCAAGTTTGCAGTAGCATTATTGTTTCCAGTTACATGTTGTTGCAGAAAATGCTCTTTGCATATTGACTCACTAATGGTTAAATGTGCATTTGGCAAGAGCTGGCTCCCGATATCTTTTAGCCATCCTGCCTCTAAAATAAATTATTTATTTTACAGACGTAATTTAAAAGAAATAATATAACAGCAGCATTAATCAACAAATTACATGACGTAAGATACGAAAAATGAAACTAACTTTTTCACATATCTTGGAAACCCAAATCACCACGTTTTAATGGCTAATTTTCTTTTAAATTTGTTCTTGAAGTCATAACACAGAGTTCTTTCCTAAACTCAAGTAACTGGTAGCTAGAGACCGCTAACGGTCCCACAATAAGCACGTATAGACCACACATCCTACGCTGGAGACAGAAATTCAACCGAAGTCAACCAGCTGAGATAGCGCAAACTATGAAAATGAGTAGTTCACAGATTTACCGTTAGAGTGCGTTGGTGAAAATTCGATTGCATATGGCGTCGGGCGTGAAATTCAAATAACAACTTCCGGCCTATCTAGTGACAGACCCAGTCCTCTGCCACTAGATAGGCCGGGACCTGTTCTTATTTGAATTGTATTTGAATTTGAATTCCGCCATCTTAGACCCGTGTTGGGCCAATAGCATCGAAGGGCGCAAAGGCCCTGTGCGCGAAATCTACAGGTCGCACCCGGCAATTATTCACGTGTTTTGTGCGTAAACGTAACGGTGTCCTGTGAACGTTTTTGCGTTTGTGTGTTTCTGAGTTTCTGAGACGGTGCTCTGTGCTGTAAACTCGAAATGACCCAATTTAGGCGTTGTTGGGTACCCAATTGCCGAAACAACAAAAACATGAGGACGGCAATTCTTCTGGTTTCCAACTGATCCTGATAGGTAAGCGATATGAAATGCTTAGCATGGTTCCATAAATATTTCATGTACTATTTAGTGACATAGTAAATTAACTATGTCACTAAATAGTATTTAAATTTACATAAACATTTATTTAAATAATGTAATTATATGTCAGGATATTGTAAACACTTACAATTATTATGAACATCCCATGTATTAATGTCATGAAAGCACTGGTTGCTTTAATAAACATGTAATTGATAAGTTATAATAGCTATAAGAACATTAAGGTGGTTTTGATATAACTATAGGACGGGGCGGTTGCCTTTGCTTTCAGTGGACTGTATAATTAGGTTGTTGGACGTTAGCAGGCAAACCACTCAGTCCCTTCCGAAGCTCGTAGGAATCTTGCAGTGATGTGGGTTATAATGGAAACACAATTCTCATCTTGCAGAATGATGTTTAATAACTTTCAATGATCACAATTGTTCTTTACAATTAAAGTTCACTTTTAGTACTGTTCTCAATGTGAGAATACAGCAACCTTCCATCACGAATCACAAAGTGCGAGCACATGTGCTCGCCTGGCAACTTACTTGCAACTTCGTGTGAAACACATTAATTAGTTCAATTTATACAATGCTGAACTATAACAAATTAAAATAATGTGGCTTTTCACTTTGCCACGACATGAGTACAGAATGTTACTTTCTGTATGAGATTTTTACGTGATCTATTAACACGGAGCCCGAGACATGTTTCTCGCGAGGCTGCCTCTCAGCGACTGATTTCTTTTCGGTTGCGGATACGTGACGAGGGGATTTGAACTGATTTGAACAGGCCAATTAGCGACTGCTTTTCCAGCGGTTGCAGTATGACGAGGTGGAGTGAATTTAAACAGACCAATTGGCAACTGCTGGAATTTTGAAATGTTCTAGAAGGCTTTAGAAGGTTCAAGCGTGGTATATCGCGCCGCGTGCGGCGCGGTGATGCCGCTCGGCTAGTGGAAATTTCCATGCCGCATGCGGGGTTGCCGCGTACGGCGTAGGAAGTGTTTTATTTTATACCTTCCTTTTCTGCTTCTGCGTGTGGGCCCGAACAACTATAATAGCTCAATAATACATTACTAATTTTATTACAGGTGTATGAAATGGCTAAAGGCAATTGGGGACCCGACTTAGGCATCTTGCCCTTGGGAATTTCTCACAAAGTTAAGGTATTTATGCATGAAGCACTTCACGCCGGAAATGTTCACTGCAGCAGGCAGACTAGCACATAATGCAGAACCAGTAATTTTTGCTGATGTGCGTCCTGAGTTGCCGGAGGGAGCACTCAGGTCATTTATAGAAGACTTACCACAAGAAAGCCGTACGTTTCTTTTTTTTTCCTGTTCTTTTCATTTCATTTTTTGAGCAACTAGAAGGTGTAATAAGAAAACTTTTTTAATTTAATTAAACATCCTTATTTCTTTTGCAGGATCTGCTCAACCTGCTATGCATGTAGTGGACAACATTTCTCCTGAGTTCCCCGAATGTTCTGGTGAGTGCAAATGCGTTGTTGAATGAAGATAAATGATTGCGTGTGGTTTTGTGTGTCAATGATACCGTGTCTCTTTGTATTGCAGGACCTTCTCCACCTGGTGAAGAAGTTGTGGAAGGAGACATTGCCGGAAGGATTAATTTAGAATTTTCAGAAATTGTAAAAGTATGCATTTTTATCGGGTACTTCTTACAATTACAATATTTATTTATTTATTTATTTATTTTTACGTCCAAAAAACAGTTAAAAACTGCGTATGACGTGCTATGGGGAAAAGTGAATTTTGTGCACATTTTCAAAATTCTGTGATCCCTACACTAAGTCATATACTACTTAAATTTTGAATTTTTGAAAGGGAGAAAAAAAACTCCCATGTAATAAAATCTATTTTCAAGGATAAACAAGCAATAAATTTTGAATTTTGTAAGGGAGAAAAAAAACTCCCATGTAAAAAAATCCATTTTCAAGGGTAAATAAGCAATAAATTTTGAATTTTGAAAGGGAGAAAAAAACAACGAAAAAAACTCCCATGTAATAAAATCTATTTTCAAAGATAAATAAGCAATAAATTTTGGTTCTTATTACTTCCTGCCGCGACAACATGGAAACGATAATTTGAATAATTGTATTTCCCACTGAATTCTAGAAGACGTGCACAGAAAAAGAAGTTACATTTATGTCCAGAAGCAAAACAAGGGGCCATCTCAGCATTTGCTCAATGGATCAGGGAAACTGGACGAAAAACCTGATCGAGATGGGGGTCATTGACCCGGAAGCTGTAGTACAATAGTTGTTACAGGTTGCTTATACTCATTTATACAGTCGAAATGGTAAATAATGCATTATGTATCATTGTTAAAATTAATGTTACTTTTCTTGTGATGCTCAGTATAGTCTCTAATTGCATAGAAACAGTTATGCAGCAGAAACGATTTCACTTGGGATTTAAACTTTTCTATTGAATTTAATCGTTTAATGTCATCTGGCAAAGTGTTGTAAAATAATGTACATGTATTGTATGTGAATTTTTGTAATGAGCTGTTGATACTGTCACCTGATGAATATGATTTCTACGTCGAGTGTTATAGTAATAGACTTCGGCATTTTCTGAAAATATACTCCCGCCCTTAAGCAAGTCATTTTTTACAAAAACCACTGATTCGTAAATAAAAGACACGGTAATGGTAGAATTCCTAGATTAATGAAGAGAGGCTTACATGAATCACGTGGGTGGGATTTGGTTATTATTCGTACAATTCGTTTTTGTAATCTAAAGTCTGGGAGCTATAAGATGTATTTCCCCAGAATATTATGCCATATCTCAGGCGGGAATGAACATTTGCGAAGTATACACAACGAGCAGTATGAAGGCTGACTGAATTTGCAAGAATTCTGAACGCGTAGCATAATGAACTTAATTTTGTGTTCAATTCATTTAAATGGACGTTCCATTTAAGTTTGACTGAATTGAGAGACCTAAAAATTTTGTTGCCTTAACATCAGTCAATGGTACACTGTTCATTTTCAATGGAGCACAGAATTGTTTATTTGATATGGAAAACTGCATTAAAACCGTTTTCTTTTCGTTTACTGTTAATTTGTTATTTCGGAACCAATTTGAAACATCTGATATTGTACTATTTACGGTTTCTTTATTGCAAAGGATGTTCGTATCATCCGCAAAGAGAACCGTTCTTCCGTTTCGAATCGTCGAGGGCATATCGTTTGCGTAAAGTAGGAACAGAATAGGGCCTAAAATCGATCCTTGAGGAACTCCACATGCAACGGGCAAAGAGTCGGAAAGGTGCGTACGTAATGTTCCATCATTCCAGTAAGGTATTTCAACTTTCTGAGATCGTTGTTTAAGGTACGAACATAGCCAATCTAGAGCAATACCACGGATTCCATATGAAGGTAATTTTGAAAGTAAAATGTCATGATCAATGATGTCAAAAGCTTTGAGAGATCTAAAAATAATCCAATAGGTGCCTCGTTTTGATCTAATGATGAGGCGACATCTTTAAGAAAAGAAAATATAGCTGTTTCCGTTGATTTTGATTTTTTAAATCCATGTTGGCAATCTGAAAGCGCGTCGTGTTTAGTGAGAAAGGTTTCCATTCGTACGTAAAAAAGTCTCTCTAATATTTTTGAAAAAAACTGATAGATAGAGATTTTTGAAGATAGAGACTTTTGACTATTGAAGATAGAGACTTTTCCTTCGAATTAAATTTGTTGTGCATAAATAATTCTTCATTTAAGGTGTGAAGAAATTTTTTGTAAATTTTAGTAGTTTTTGTGCAATTGTGGGTAAACTATTTGCAATTTTAAAAAATTACAAAAAGATTTTCTCGAAAATGGTTCCATTTTTTTTAAATTTTCGGTACGGTTAGTGCTAAATGAACCCTATACGATGAAAAATGCCATATTGCCATATTTTTTTATTTTATTTTATTTTTTAAAAAATTACAGAAATGTAATTTCTGTTACTTGTCTTTCATGTCGGTAATACTTAAGATGCGATTTCTGCACAGCATTATATTTATGAGTACATGCGCTTTAAATAATGTCAAGTAAAGTTTCTCGAAAACTCAACACTTTTTTTGTTCAAATGAGCTCAAAATTACTCATTTTCAGAATAGCTCAAACGCCATTTTCTCGTAGGTGGCTTCAATTTCTTTCTTTAAACTATTTCAATACATAGTGGTATTGGCACTGTTTAATATGATGTAATGTTCATTTATGAGTAATCTTTCGTTTTCCCAAAAATTGCACAAATGTTTTTTTGTTATGTTTTTTTTTCAATATCTCGTCCCAGTAATATGCACATTTCAATGGATATATTATTGAATTTGTGAGTGGAAGTTCTTCAAATGAAGTTTTTCGAAAACTCAAATAGATTCCAGAGAAAAAGAGCTTCAATTTCGCATTTACAATAACGCTTATCGCCATTTTTTAAAAACGTCTTCAAATTTTTCAATGAAATTGCTATTTAAGACAAGGTTTTAGCCTTCTTTAATACTCTTAAAATAATATTTCGATTCTACTATTTGGTAATCGAAGAGTTGGGAAAATGGCAAAAAAATGTGTTTTGGGCGGCGATAGATGCCAGCTGGCTAGAGGATGAGGGAAGACCATAGAGCCGGTCCACACCAAAGGAAATTAGAAAACTTAACTTCGAGAAAGTCTGTGCTATTCTGTAGAACTTCCAGTTACTGTATGTAATTTAGTAAATCCAAACTGCATGACCGCTTGCTTGTAGACATGTACCAAATTGAAGTTTTTTGGGATTCAAATTAATAAATAAAAAATTGTATTTTTTAGGGATAATCATTTGGTGTTTCTGTTGAAGTAAGTTTTTATCTCAGGTTTTTTGGCTTGTGAACTATGTATAAGTCTTTGTGTAACAGTTTGGCATTTTTACCAGGAAGCATTACTTATTTTCTAAATATATTTCTGATGGTTCTTGAGATGTCTGTTGGGTATAATCTCCTGAGTGTGATAAGTGCTTTTATTCTATTGTTTTGCAAAAATTATGTGCGTTATATGTCACATAACATGATTGGGAAAGACATGAAAATATTTTTTTAGTAATTGAGAAACTGTTCAATACCTGTATCAAATGTTGAGTAATTCTGGATATATTATCGGCCTTTGGATTTTCATCCACGATCCATTGAGCAACTAGCCATGCTTTTGGACAAATATGTAGCCTGTGACATCGGAATATTAGTGAAACCTTCTAAGTCCAAAAACTCTGCTTTGAGATAAATGAGGTTGAAGTAGAATCACTCATTTTTTTTACTTAGTTCATCGCTTGTACTAGGTAGGAGGTAAAACATGTTTCTTGTAATGCAGTTTAATGT
>BLKR01007668.1:0-33272 GCA_011170035.1 Teleogryllus occipitalis
ATAGATAGATAGATAGATAGATTTATTAAAGTTCGCTTTGAGCTAATGCTCGGTGGCAAACATGATTACAACTAGATATACGACAATTACAAAACTATTACGAATATTTACAAATATAATTACAATTAGAATTAGAGATTGATTTTGAGTCATCTGTAAGTTGATTTATAAGCTTTTCTAACACTTCACTTCACTTCACTGAATAAGGGACATGATCATATTATTAATAATAATAATATTAATAATAATAACGATTATAAAAATATAACTAATAATAACAATAACTTAAAAGTTACATCAAAACAAGTAAGTGTTAATAATTATGATATCAATAATAATAATAATAATAATAATAATAATAATAATAATAACTAGTAATAATAATGATAAAAGTCTCAGTATGATGACCTACATAGAATTAAGAATATTTTTAAATTTCACTACATTAGAAGGAAGAGTCTCTAGTGCTTTTGCAGGTAGTTTGTTCCAATCTACAATAGTGCGATTCACAAAGGAGAACTTGCCTACATCAGTTCCTTGCTTTCTACATCGTATTTTCCAGGGATGGTCTCCTCTGCTTTTATAATCAGGTTTCTGTAATCTTTTACTGAGGTCTGCCCATGCTGAGTCCCCTTTGTATGTCTTGTACATTACGCATAAACGCGCCCGTTCCCGTCTCTTAGATAAGGGTTCCCATTCATCTCGTCCATCAACGCGTCCATGATTTACAAACTTTCCGGCCCGTTTTTGAATTTTATCTAACGCCTCGATTTGCCCTTTTCTGTACGGGTCCCAGCAGGCCGCTCCGTACTCTAAAATAGGACGAACAAGTGTAGAATATGCCAAGGATCGGGCATTCGAACTGCTGTTTTTTAGAATGCGCATTACGAAGTGCAGCGCCTTCCACGATTTTTTCGCCGTATTGTTAATATGATCCGACCAACCCAAGTCGCTACGCAGGACCAAACCCAAATACTTACAGTTTTTTACACGCGGTATATCGTTAGTTCCTAACTTGTAATTCGAGTGTACATTCGAGCGAGATTTGGTAAAACAAATGAATTTACTCTTTTCCGGATTTAATTCCATCTTATTTCTGCACGCCCAGTTCCATAAACAGTTAAGATCGTTCTGTAAGATATTTTCATCCGAAGACGCGCCAATACTCCTATAAATTATGCAATCATCGGCGAAAAGTCTAACTTTCGATTTTATTCCAGTTGCAATATCGTTAATAAACGCTAAGAATAGCAATGGCCCTAACACACTCCCCTGGGGGACCCCAGAGGTTACATCGGCTTTCGATGAGTGTTTGTCACCTATTCTGACTGCTTGAGTTCGGCCCGTAAGAAATTCTTTTATCCACAAGATTATTCGATGATCTAATCCAGTTTTTGACAGTTTTTCAATTAAAGGCCATGTGGAACCAGATCAAATGCTTTAGAAAAGTCTAATATTACTGCATCGACCCTACTCCCTTCGTCTAATGAATCTGCTATGTCCTGACATAAAGAAATAGTCTGGCTGTCGCACGAATAGCTAGGACGAAAACCGTGTTGATTTTGAAAAAGCCAGTCAGTTTTATTCCAAACTCGTCTAATATATTCCGCAATCATGTGTTCCATCTGCTTGCATACAACTGATGTCAAACTTATAGGCCTGTAATTATTGACAATCCTTTTGTCCCCTCCCTTGTGAATCGGCACTACAATTGCCTCTTTCCAATTTTGAGTAATCGTATTATTATTTATAGTGACGTCCATTAACCGAGCAAGGTAAGGAATCATGGCTTCCCCTCCCAATTTCAATATTTCTCCTGGTATTCCGTCAGGACCTACAGATTTATTTCTCCTAATTTTTGCGATCCTTTTTCTAATAATTCCTGCATCGACTCTAAAGGTTTCTATTACGGGTGTTGTTTCATTTACTGTTATCTGATTCTTCGGCTTGAACACCGATGCGTAATGCCTATTTAAACAAGCCGCCTTTTCACTGTCATTTGTAATTAACGAACCGTCAGCTCCGCAGATCGCTGGAATACTATCTTTGTTCCCTTTCTTATGTCTTACATACTTGAAGAAATTTTGCCAACAGTTCAATCGATCGTTTAGAATTGATTTCAGGTAATTTTCTTGGGTATGTAACTTTAATGCTAGTAAATCTTTAGATAATTGTAGAAAATTATTTTTCTGTTCCTTGTTCACATTACGTTTACTATACGCTTTCCTAACCTTCCTTTTCAGTCGCCTCACTTCTTTGTTGAAATACACCGGATCCGAATGGCACCGTAGTTTCTTGGTAGGCACGAATTTTGCTAAGCATTCTAAAATTATGTTCTTAAAGTTTGACCATATCTGTTCTACTGTACATCCGCTAGAAGCCCAAGTTGAATATTTGCTTTTCAAATATAATTGCATGTTTGTAACGTCTGTTCTATAAAACTGAAAAATTTTTCTTTCTTTTGCGAGATCATTTCGCTTACCCTCTCTGCACATTTTTAGAAGAACTCCTTTGTGGTCGCTAATGCCAGGAATTATTTCGCAGGAAAGAAGTTTGTCCACCGGTCTAATAAGGAAAACGTCCAGTAAAGCATTATCGCGTGTCGGTTTAGTCACTACCTGCGTTAAGCCGTTGTCCCAAACCAACTCGTTAACGGGGCGTTGGGCGGCGCCTTCAGCCCCCACATCCCCCTCCCAGGTAGCGTGCGGTAAATTTAAGTCTCCTCCGATAATGACGTTTTTCCCACTTTTCCTGATTACGCGGGTTCGCTCTACAAGTCTTTGTAACGGTTCATGTCCATCTTTCTGTGACCTATACGCGCCTATAATTTCCCATTGGTTTTTTGAATTTCTATCTCGAATGTGTACATCTATTATTTCAAATTTGTCATCCACCCATGCCTCTACTGCTTCCAAGTTGTCTTTTACGCATATAAAAACACCCCCGCCAATGCGATCTATTCTATCACGTCTGAATGTTAAAAAAATTTTCCTGAATATTTCAGCATTTAATATTTCCGCATTGAGCCATGATTCCGTACCTATCACGACATCTACATTATAAGATTCTACAGTGTTCCAGAAATGAACAGCTTTATTATAAATACTCCTACAATTAACCTGCAGAAAGACCAGAGACTCACCTTCTGCGCGATTACATAGTGAAAGTCCGTCTCCCGCCACCGTTCCCGCGCCGCTGTCCGCCGTTGTGTCGCCGTTCGTCGTCGCCGCCACCGTGTCGCCGTCCCCCGCCGCCGCCACCGCGTCGCCGTCCCTCGCCGCGGTCACCGCGTCGCCGTCCGTCGCCGCTGCGTCGCCGTCCCTCGCCGCGGTCACCGCGTCGCCGTCCGTCGCCGCTGCGTCACCGTCCCTCGCCGCGGTCACCGCGTCGCCGTCCGTCGCCGCTGCATCGCCGTCCCCCGCCGCCGTCACCGCGTCGCCGTCCGTCGCCGCTGCGTTGCCGTCCCTCGCCGCCGTCACCGCGTCACGGCAGGTCGCAGCTTCGTCGCCGTCACTCGCCGCACAGCAGTCCACCGCCAAAATTCCCAAACAAACCATTTCATGGGATTCGATATCCCTTGCCGCCACCGCCATGCGGTCTCACGAGCTTGCCGCGGAAAGTTTCGGGCCTCCTACGCGCGAGAAGAGTCCACCCAGCTTTTTGGACCCCGAACGGTTTAGATGCAAGCCGTCACGACCGAAATCGCCGTCCTGCAACCACGAATTTGGGTCCACAAAAAACACATTTCTACTTTGCGCCACCCATTCGTACGAGCGGTTGACTACATCAACCCGTCTCCACGGAATGCCGCGACGCCTGAGAATCCCACTGATATATACTTTGGCACTTGGGAACTTCTCTTGCACTTTCATCATGAGGTCACCCATATCCCCCATGACGAAGTCCAGATTTCTTCTCCTAAGATCGTTAGTACCGACATGTAATATGACGGTATCTGGCGTTCCGAGGTCCCTATTCTCCACATACCTTCGTAGCTGCTCAGTTCGGATTCCCGGGAGGCACACAACATCCATATGTTTGTGGTGATTGCCTACGTGCCTGACTATCGAGTCTCCAATTACGAGAATGGGTTTTCTCGCAGTTGGAGCCTCTACGACTGGCTGCGCGGCGTCTCCTACTGAAACAGCTCCGAGTTTCTCCACCAGAGCTGCGTTTAACTCCTGCAACTCTTGGATTTGAAGAAGAGCAGCTTCCAGTTTCTCTTCCAGTAGACGCACTCGATTTTCTTTGCACTTGTTGCAAAACCATTTGCCGTTATCCATGTCCCCGTTTTTACCACAACTCGCATGGTACCACAGTCCACACAACTCGCACTGTTTCCCCGATTTGAGGTTGCTGTTGCACCCACTGCACACGATGCGAATTGCATCTGATTCAACTGCAGGTCCCGGATTAGGTTCGACACCTCCAATTATTAATAGCACCGCTATCGTGGTCGCACACAACGATGCTGCTCCAGCCGCTGCACCGTCCCCGCGAAACGATGCCGAGGGTGCCGGCGCTGCGCACGAGGAAAAGCGCGCGGCCCACGCCCCGATGCGCGCCCGATACTCCTGCAGGTAGCAACCCATTGTCTCACCCGGAGCTCCGCTAAAACACGTCCAACCGCTACGACGACCAGCGACAGACTGACGACGACCAGCGACAGACTCACCACGACGTCATGACGACTCGCATAATAACTTAACTGCTGTTTGGCCAAGCCCAGTGGCTGCGGAAATTTTGCGATTATTGGTGGTTGCCGGAGATTGGTGATGGGCATCGACCACCAAGCGTCAATTGGTACAGATATCGATGTTTAAAGTAAGCAATGATGTTGGCAAGCATCAGATCCGAAACACATATGTTTCTCAAATATGAGCATGGTGTTTGAAGCTGGTTTGGCTTGTCTCTGAAAATAAATTGTTGGTAACAATTGTTTTGATTTTTTACAATGATTTTTACAGTGACATTTACAGTGACTTTTAGTTTACAATGAAACACCCAATGCAACAAACTAAATAATCAAAACAAGCCAAAAGCAAGTGGGATGAGAAGGCAGCACCAGACTTTGACGGTTTCAGGTCCAGGGTGGTATGACAAGGCTTCCGCGCCATGCCACTACCAGTGGCTGACCACAAGGAACATACACACTAACACAGCGTTCTTTATAAGTCGTTAAATCGGCAAAAACGGTGCCAGTCAGAAGGTGGCTCAGAGGTTTAGGAAGAGGGCGACAGATAGCACTGCCCCCTGTGCGTTCGAAGAGAGTATTGATAGAGCATTGAATGACTAAGCACTCGTTCAAATGAATTACTATAAAGAGAAATATTTTGAAGAAACTATATTTTATCATTACTATCGCTATATTTTTTCACACAAATTTGTGGTGAAAAATTTATTTTCTTTCCTTTTTGTCGGTGGTGCCATGGCTCACTGGCACTACCCTACAAGTCGCCGGAAATATAAGAAAAAATAAAGAGAATTTTTTTTAAACATCTGCAAACATTTGTAATAAGTGTTGACACTTAAGCTTTGTTTAACCATAACCAAATTTTTGATACAAACAATTTTAAACACTAGTGGAAATGTGAGGCATAAAAAAACCTTGCATCCTCTTAGTGTAATTACTAGGGCCCATACTTTAATGACCTAAAAATCAGCGAAATATGCAAGCATTTATGACCTAAAACCTGTATAAATATGAACTTAAAAAATCAAATATGACGCTATACACGTTTATTCTTTAAAAATTCCTGTTGATTTTTTAAGTGTA
Organism: Teleogryllus occipitalis; assembly: GCA_011170035.1. Taxonomy (NCBI): domain Eukaryota; kingdom Metazoa; phylum Arthropoda; class Insecta; order Orthoptera; family Gryllidae; genus Teleogryllus; species Teleogryllus occipitalis. The sequence goes on from BLKR01007668.1 coordinate 5,777, forward strand.
ACATAAATACAAAATTCACTCAAGAACAGATTGTGAGGATGTTACATGAGGTTTGCAGTCGTTGGAACTAACTAGCATTTTAAAAAAATGCTTGTATACGCAGCAATATGTTGTACACTTTTTCAGCCACGTGACCACGAGCTCGACCCAACTCACTCCGTTCAAATTCACTTACGTTTCAAATAATCGTTTGTAATGTAATTGTTGAGTTTATTTGTGACAATATCACTTGATACGTTGTCATGCGAGACACATTTTCAAGCTCTTTATTCTTGTGTCTTCAAAAATATGACATACGTATGTATTTTGGGGAAAATTTGGCCAAAATATGACCTTTTACTAAAAACGGTCCTTAAAAATATAACAAATATACTCATTTATGGCAAAATTTGGACAAAATATGACCTTTTACTGAAAACGGTGTAAATATGACTTTATATGCACAATAAAAATACGTTTTTCTAATCGACAATACCTGGGTTCATGCATAAATTGTTTTAAAGTTCACCCGAAGGTTCAGAAAAAATATATGACTTGTCATTAAAATCCGGGCCCTGGTTATTAGTCAACAATTACTCAGATTAAAAAAACAGTGCAGGACAATTAAAGATCTACAATTGAATGACGTTTTGCAGAAAACATCCCAACTACAAGAATAAATATGGTTGGAAAATGGCTTGGTAAGTTGGGACACACATTAAAATTTTGAGCAGCAACGATGCACGCCGAAAATTGGTTATGTATGGGATGGGGTAGTAGAAAAGTTCTACATATTCACTAAATGGAAAATAGAAATAGAAAACCTCCATAACATTGTGTCATATCGTTAAGTATTAAGTCTCGAAGACTAATGAAATGAGGGAGGTTTACAAATTCTGGAATAATACAATCACTATGAATATAGTTAAAAGGTTAATTGAAAATGAAAATTGGTACCTATTTTGAATTTTGAAAATCATTGTATGCATTTATGGTCGTTTAGATAAAAATTCTTGTAACCATTCTGCACTGGTTATAATTTAAAATAAACTAGTGAGAACCCGTCAAAATTTGACGGTGTGATCTGAGATAAATGTAAAATACTGTGCCCAGATTAATGTTCAGAATATGTTGCATTGTTTGAATGTTCAGGGAATAACGAAAATATTCTGTGATGAAGAGTTCCCAAAATTTTGAAAACGTGTGGCCCATGGCCAGGTGGCAATGCAATATCGGCACCAAATTACACAAAAGAGAGCACTATTATACTGACGGATATTATTTCTAAAGTTTTTTGATGTGTCATAATCTCCTATAAACAACTGATATCTTCTGGCATATTGCTCGAAGATAAACTTATTTTCCCATTTTAGCAACACAGAGTAAACTCGTTTACAGAATTTCTCTCACATGGGAAGTACAAAGTAGAACAAAACTGACATTTCATAGACAATGACCCAACAGAAAACGAAATGACCTCACTATCACGATACATACGCTGACTTTCTCTTTCCCTGCTCGCAGTCTATGTACTACGTTTGCGTCTTTTGGGGCGCTTGGGCAACGATTCGGAATTCGACATAACCTGTGAACAACTTCACTACTTCAGTACAACCGAACAAAACCCTCTGTCCGAATGTTCTCTACAAAATACACTACAAAAGGAAATACATGCAAACTGTCATCACCACAATGCAATTATTACACTGAAACAAAACCTTGACGAATCGTGAACAAATCTCAACAATCAAAACAAAACATTAAGCAGGGCCGCCATGAAACGGCGAGGACTCGACTCATGTATATCAATTTTAAAACAGCCACCCTTTGGGAGAAAACAATTGACTATTGATAAGCGTACTATTAAATAATTATTTAATTAATTAATTTACACCGTAAATGTTGGTGAATCAACACAAACAATATCTGATAACACATCTAGGGATCACATTCTTTCATTTAAAGGAAAAAATACTACAATCGGTTCAGTAGAAGCTCTAAACGAAGCCATGGCAGAATACCTTATTTTTTTAAATATATAGATAAAAATGCAACCTGCAATGCACTTACTCCGTAATGTGAACACAGCTGGCATAGTGGCCGTGATGAGCAAGGCTGTTTAATGTATGCTTGTAAAAATAAATACACTTGGGCGTGAGGGCATAACATACGTGGCGCGTGAGGGCTTTGTTTTCATGATGGAATATGGTACGGCTTTTCACGTCTTTCTTGGTCGTGCCGCTAGATATTGCATGTTTGCGACCGTATCAAGCAGAGCTACAGATCAAGCGACATCTAACGGCACAACCGAGAAAGATGTGAAAAGCCGTGCCATATTCCATCGTGAAAACAAGCCCCTCACGTGCCATGTTATGAAAACCCAAGTATACGCCGAATTTTAAAGGGAATAACATGCCCTACTTTTGTATGTATTCTAAACGTAACACTAACTGAGCTACAAGGTAAAACCAGAATTGAACAAAAAAGCTGTAAACTGGTATGCGATGGTGAGGCCCTCCGACCAACTGATGTAAGGGGCCTGCCAGTGGCGGAACTACCAGGGGTGCAGCTGGTACAAAGCGCGGGACCGCCCGGCTCTACAGGGCACCGCGCCGTCCTTAATAGCCGAGGTTGTCAAGGCTGCAGGGCCGTAGCTGCCTCGGCTCGACGGGTCGCGGGCTCGAATCCCGCCTCGGTCACATATGTTTGTGTGTGCTCGTGTTGTCCATACGTGTCGTGTCTCTCGTTAGTTACCCCAATGTAAACAATCACAGTGATAGCAACACGACCTAGTAGATAAAAAGCGACATTTAAAAAAGGCCTTGCACACAAACGGAAAACGTTCTTGGTTCTAAATTTTTTTGCTTAATAGATTTCAACTTATAGTTGATTGAAATAAAAAGATTACAAAATTGAGAAAAAGTGTTGTTCCACTTTTACTATTTTTCCGTAAATTATTTTCTTTGTCCGTCGTTTATTAAAAGTCAAATAAAAAAATTGCAGACAATGAATATGAAAAAGAGTAGTAAATTACTGCCGAGAGCGAGGGTCAGTGGCACAGCTTCCTATTAGGCTGCAAGGCCCTTCAAAAATTTGATGAAAAGCAAGAACAGCTTTTCATTTAAAAAATGCATCGTTTCATAATGTATTTATTGATAACTTTCGAAAGAACAATTACATCCTAAATACCAAAATACAAATAACTGATCAACAGACTAAATAGTAGCTGAGAAAAGTAATGTAAGAATAAGGAATTTCATTAAAAGCACTACAATCGTGAAATAACTAAACTAAAACAACGAAATGTAATATTATGGAAATAATAGCGCAAATCACTCAAAATAATGGCGAAAGATTACAATGTAGATGCACGGTTGAAGGGTTGGCGGGATCTCCGGAAGTCATTTTTTATCGCAAACATAAATCAATAACAAGACACTATACGCATTATTACGATATACATCGGGTAATTCTGGTCATGTTGGCGAACACAATTGCCAACACAAAAAAATTAAAATACTCTTTGTCGCTTTTCAGTACATATTGAGGAGTTATTTTAACCGTGGTACAACTCCTCTTTTTTGAGAAATTGATTTAACTCCATTTTCAGGTCCGCGCAAGTGTTATATATTTATTCTGAAAGTGATAGGACTCTTAAGTTATTTCTGAAGACGACATAGCACATCACAATAAAAATGAATTACTGGAGATTGCAATCTATTTATTTTGATAGTGGTGCAACTCCAGTGATATGGCTCCGTGGTTTTCTACAAGTCTCATGATGAATGATTTTCGAGACAAGTGCTCCAACGTTATAATGTCGAAAATTAATTAAAAAATGTTTTTCTATAAGAATTTGACGTCAAAGTTCGTTGGCAAAAATACCTTCAAATTAGACTATGTTTCCCGTCTCTGCAATTTTTTTCAGCCTTATACACGCGATAGATGCTGAAATAGTACATTATGAAACGATGATGTAATGATGGGTATTAATACACGAGTGTGATATTACGATACGAGCGAGTATCGTAAACTTCACACGAGTATATTAATACTCATTACATCGAGTTTTATACAGTACTTACTACGACTTATGCTAACTTTTATAAGTTAAAATTTTACATTCAATCGTTTCGTAGCAGTTGACATACAGGATTCAGCCGAGGCCACCTAGCGGACAGCTCGTTACCCTTGCCTCAGATGGCTTTGGTGTTCCAGTCAGCAAGCGAGAGAGTACAAAAGTATGCAGTAATAATTCCGACTCACGATTTTGATGTATGTACAAGCACAGAAAAAATTAAGGCTGAAATTATATTCCTTCTTTGCGAAAATACTCTCTGAAAATCGAACTTGGTTCATTCGCGTTCCATAGATTTGGTTGCCAACATTTCTCAAATAAAAATATAGAAGGTAGGTAAATAATATTTCGATTTATAGACCAGAGTATATTGAATCCAGTGCCTTTTATTCTATAATGCTAAAACAATCCAGAGATGAATAATTTAGAAAAGAGTAAATGTCTACAAACGCGAAAAATGGCGCACAGTGTAACACAAAAATGACCACATTTGTAAACCAGATATAATAAAAATAACACTTTTGCGGTATCAAGATCTCATAATTTTTGGAATCTGACTACATGACATGTTAGAGGGAGTAATTTTCTACATATTAGAAAATGTTTTATCTACTTTTTCTGTATCAGGGCCCTACAATAAGAGTTTTTCTGTCGGAAAATCGCATTTTTTGGTTTAGCATTACATTACTTTCTCTATCCCTAAACAGCATTTGAGTAACTTCGAGTGTGCGTGTGTGCGTTTTTGCGTATCCGTCCTTCACGGTTAGACCACTTCTCGTACACCAATCGAGGTGTTTGAGGTGTCTTTCGGTACGTGTCGGTCTCTTGATGGGGAACTGATAATTAGTTTTTGGATCTGACCGTAAGATTCACGTAAATTTACAAACACGTGTTTTTTTCGTTTTTTTTTTTTTTTTTTTGGCGCTGCTATCTTAGTGAGTATGCAGTAAATGAAACGAACGCCACCTTAATAGATCTATGTAGATGGGATTCATTATAATCCCGCACCCAAAGGCAATTTTCTTTCATGACCTTGGCAATATTGATGTTGCCATCTTTAAGTGAACAATTCAATTACCAAGTGAATCGTGCTGTATTTTTCATTTTAATTTTCATTTATATTATCGTTATTTTAAATCAATTTGTGAAAACCTACGAGTAGTATTGCCTTCGAACTTATTAAATTTGAAACATTTCAAGTGAATACGGAGAAAGCAAAACTATGAGTATAGTTAGAGAATGAATGAACGTTGTTACGTTCGTCTTCTCACTTTTACGTTTTTAAGTGTGCAAATACCAATTTTAAAATGAATGTGACCCACAAGTATTGTAACAAGTATTGTATCGCAGCTTCTGGGTCAATGATCCCTATCACGATCAGGTTTTTCGTCCAGTTTCTCTGATCCATTGAGCAAATGCTGAGATGGCCCCTTGTTTTGTTTCTGTACATAAATGTAACTTCATTATCTGTGCACGTCTAGAATTCAGTGGGAAATATAGTTATTCAAATTATCGTTTCCATGTTGTCGCGGCAGGAAGTATTATTCCTTGGCGAAGGACATCATGTATAAGAGCCCAAAATTTATTCCTTATTTATCCTTGAAAATATATTTTATTACAGGGGAGCGTTTTTTTCATTCAAAATTCAAGTAGTGGTCATATGTGGTGACGCTGTGCGGGTCGCTCGCGAATAGATAATTTGTGTAATTGGAACTTGTAATTTTTCATGAGATTGAGGAACATTGGACTCCGAATAACTTACAGTGTGTTAAAAGTATAAGTTGTATTTTTCGCGAGGGAGCTCTATAAATTATTGATTGGAATAACAGAAACTGATAGAATTTCGAACGTTCACGAACAGTTTGGGGTTTAACTATTTTTACAACACGCGGAAATTAGAACTTGTGAGAAGTCGTATATGATAGGACTCGGAAATATTCTGGACAAGTAATTAATTTGTGGAACTTTAAAACTTTTCCGCTGTGTAATCGTAAAGAACTGGGATTATTTTTGCAAGTCAATCGAACTAGAACTACGAATATTTGAAGTAGTGCGGATCAGTGGCTCGACAACGTTCGCGTGGAAGAACAGGAGAGAAGAACGCGGAACTTCGACTCTGGAATTCACATCACCAGGGAGTAGAGTAGATGGTCCTTCGTGGCGATGTCCATCAAAAGCGCGCGAAGTATAGTGCAGTACAAAGGTTCGAACAAGGTCATGACCAAAGGACAGTCTTTCTGTTGCAATAAGCAATAAATCCTAAGTTTCTTTTTGAAAATAAAATTCATTGGCCAATTCGAGCTAATAAGTAGCTAGATAAAATATTTGTTTTCAGATTACTCCCCACTCTGTATGGATGGGAGATCGGGTAATCGGCTATCAATAGGTAATAGCGATTATTTTAGACGCAACCCATCGACCCAGCTAGAGGGACAATATTTAGTTTTCTTTGAAGCAATAATAGCTAAAAATATTATCGTAACCTTTTTCCTGGCGCCCATATTGACATAAATTCGGAAACGGGTTAAGACGAAACGCCCAATAATTGTGAGCAGTTTTGTGGGCATGTTTCAATTTAGAGAAAGTTATGTAATGCTGCGGAAAATCGATTTCCTGATTTCAACGAAAATACATGTTGGGGTATACCGAAAAAGCTGTTCTTTTCAAAACGCCCGTCCGCCTGTGAACACTGCTATCATCTAAACCATGTGTACGATCTTTTCCAAATTGAAGAAAACCCTGTCCATCTGACAGAAAAAATTTGGAGCCGTTTTTGAGAATGTCAGGGGGGTTTCATGTAAAGTACACCCAAATTTTAAAGAATGTTTTTCAAAATATCAAAGCTTCAACTAGAGCCAGATTGACAGGGGATTCTTCAATTTGGAAAAGATCATAGGAATGGTTTAGGAGCTAGTAGTTTTCACAGACGGACGGAAAGACAGACGGAGGATGGACGTTTTGTTTTCAATTGGTTTTTTGGCATCAAGGCCCCATCAAACAGGGAATCTCGCTACACCACGTGTTAGATGACTTTTTTCTCTTAATTTAGCAACTGGATTTATCCATATTCTCGTCATCAGGGCCGGGAATTAATTTTTTTCTGCCGAAAATTGGCCGTTTTTTCGCGCAGCATAACACAACTTTATCTACACTACGTATATTATTACTCCGTATGTATGTATGTATGTATGTATACAAGAAAGTAATAATATTATTCACTATTGTAGATGTAGAAAAACGCTGAAAAAATTTAATTTTTAAAAAATTTTCGTAAAATTATGCATTTCAAGAAACATGAGACCTACACCATTCTCTTAAGCTCTAAAATTTGCCTAAAATTTGGCAAAAAGTACTCATGTTTTTGAGAAATTGAACATAACATTAATTTTAGATCTGTTTTTGAATTAATTAAGAAAAAAATGTTTATTAAAGTTAATTCCACAAGTGGTTTGGAAATTGTCGATAACTCCGCGACTCGCGAAGCGAGGAGGGGATTTATCGACAATTTTCATACCACGAGTGAAATTTACTAAGACTATTTCACGAATGAAATTTCAGAAATATAATGTACTATTAATAATTAACATTGTTTTATTCAAATATTTTTACATCGAACAGAAATATGTACATAAGTGCAATTATAAACAACAAAATAAACATAGGACAAACTAAGAGCGAAATTACCATGGTGGAAATAACACCATGGTATTTCCACCATGGAAATTACTTGAAAACAGTTATTGAATACACAATCTTTAAAGTTTAAATTCGAAGGAAGCGTGTTTTGTTCGCTTATTTTTAAGGAAGATGTTGAATTTGAAGCGCTACTATGCCTTAATTTATTTATCATTGAAGAATGGTGTTCCTCATTCATTTGGAGATGTGTCTTGAGTGACGATGTGTTGAGGTGTCCTGTAATTTTTATTACTTATTGCTCTTGTATGCCAACTTGGAGCATTTCAGAAACTGCATTTGAACGACAAGAATGATTAGTTATTTTCTGTTTTTTTGTGTCAAATCCAACTTAAGCTGCGTACGTTTTCGTCCACGTAGACAACTGATTTTTTCCAACAGGGCAGTTCTTGTACCAAATACCTGACTTTTGGTAGGAAGGGTTAGATGTGACAAAAAATTGATCAGTTTTAATGTTACCTGTGCGTTTTTCTCCCAAAAGTTTGTATAATCTTACCGGACATCTAGAAAGCGGCTCTTCATTTGGTGTCAACCGTTTCGTCTCTGTAAGATTTCCATCGCTTCCTTGACAAGTCTTGGAAAATACGGGATTATAGGCTATTCTGTCGGTTTCTTTACCATCATGACCTAATTCCGTTTGGAAATAATAGACTAAACATTTTGCCGCTTCTCCACCACGCCACGCTAATTCTAGTGAGGCGGCAAGAAAGAACTTTATTTGCAACCCTTCTGGCGTATTTTCTTCGAACGTATCAATCATTAATTGGTACTCTTGAGATTTAAGAACTACTTTCATTTCTCCGGAATGTTTTGTAGTAACTTTCTCTTTGCGTTTCCAGCCTCTCTAGCGACTTGAAATTCCATATCTGTAAAGGGGTTAATATTTATATTGAATTCTTTGAAAAATTTCTCTTGTATCATTTTCGCAGACACGTTTCATATCGTTTTCACGGAATATTCTTTATATTCTTCACCATTCACTTTTCTCATATTCATGCTCCAATCTTTCAAGATATTTGATATTTCCTGATTTGCATTACTCGTGGTGAATTTATATTTCCTTTCCTCACAAAATTTCTCAAACTGATTCCAAATATATTTCCTGTTGATGAGTGTGTTATTTGGTTTGGATTTACAAACAATTTCCTCTATTTCGTCATTCGACGTCGAACCAAAGCTTTGCTGCAACATTTTGCGCTCAAACAATTTCAAACAAAAGATACACACCCGACCATGGAATAAAAATAATAGTAAAATTAACCTCCATCTGTAGACAAAACAAGGCGCAAAATTTATCACCTCCTAGGAGGTGATTGAATAAGGTTATGTAATGTACCTGTATGAACGATGGTGATTTGTTAGTTCTGAACATTGGTGGAATATTTGGAAGAAATCGGTAACTAAAGTGGTAAGGTGACAAGGTTCATGCATTATCCTTAATCCGTGTTACGGACTAAGGATAATGCAAGGTGGCTAGAAAACATTGGAGTTTGAATTTTTTTACAGAAATTGATACTTTGCAATGTACAATAATATATAGTACAGAATATACAGTAATCTACAATGTATTATATATACATACCGTATACATTCTAAACAACCTCTTCTTTTGCAGAAATTTGTAAACATTGAATTTCTTGAAACAATGCGAGTGTGAAGTTGTCGAAACAGACTACTAGTATACAAGTGCGAATAGATGGGCAGTCTATAAACGTTTTGAATCGGTTATTAAGAGAAGTGCGACTTGCTGAAGTACTCACTCGCACTATTGAAAATAATACTGCAAGGAGGGATGCAAATGTAAATAATTCTCTACGTAGTAGGGTAGCTTTTTAATAGCACTCACAATTTGACTATTTACACAGTTCTCATGTTCAAATTGGTAAAATGTAAAATGTTTGTATGTTTTGGTTTCACCCAGTTGATTTTTTCTTCATTATGTGCAGAAGATCAGTGCAATAGTATGTAATTAAGCAATGATCACTTACATATTGAGACTAATCTGTGCTATTATTTTACATTGCAATTGCTCCCAACGCATGAATTGGTTTCTGTTATTCACATTTCAAGATCATTAATATATAGCACTTCAGATCAAATAATGAAGCTAATATGGTTTTGTTCAGAACATTGTCAATTTAGTGTGTACCCATAATGTACATGTTGATGGATCAGTATTGTTCTCATGCTTCAATGTTATGATTAATTGATTTACATAAAAAAATAAGTTTTATTCTACACGTAGTTTAAACTTATATATATTTTTCGTCTTCAAAATAATTATAAATACTGGCAATTACGTTCAATATTGATACTTTCATTTACTTTTATGATTATGATTCGTCAATTACGTTTTTACATATACATTCATATTCCATATCTATCTTCTAGCGTCTCCGTGCGATAACTCTGGCATGTTAAACTTTGCTTAAAACAGTCAGTTCCTTCAAGGTCACGATTTAACAGATCAATTTAAAATATTTGTTTATGAATACAAGAGAAGACAAAATATAAAAAAGAGTAAGTTTTACAATGTGATAATTTATTGGCAGTATTGGAAGTAATGTATGAAAATATACGTGATACACGTATTTTTTCGATCTACAAGTATTTTATTCCGTAGTTTAGAATTGTTTATTGTTTTTAGTTATAAAGTGAAGAAAGTTTAGGAGCTGGAACCCCAAATAAGAAAAATATAATTTTTTGTGAAAAAGAGAGCGAGGTAGACCTGAAATTTCCAAATGGAGGTGAAGAGAAGACAGGGCTATCGAAGCGTGGCCGTGCACTGGGCACGGCACTGAGGAGCATGACGGAGAAGGGATACAACAGAAGAGATAGTAAGCCCCACCGCAGGGTATGAAAAAATGGAATTCCTCTCTCTGTCTAATAATTTACTATAAACCCGAGCAACGCCGGGTACACCAGCTAGTAACTGATAAATACGCAAGGTAAAGTCGTCTCTAATTGGCTGGTAGGGTCCCAGTTCTTGCACGCTGTTGGCTGAAATTTCATGAGTGGAATAGTCTTTATAATTGTAGTTGTAGGAAGACGTCGAAAAAAATTTGATTTTTTTTCAATTTTCGGAAAATCGTGATTTTTAACGAACATGAGACCTGCGCCATTCTTTTAAACGTCATTCACCCTATCCAATAACAAAGTGTAATAAAAAACGTTGAAGTCATTTAAAAAAAATTGAATACGTCCCAGGGATTCATGTGAAGACCCCCCAAAATTAAAATATCAGTTTTAAATTCGAGGGGCCGCGACATCAACCAGATCGATTGTAGAATATCAATTTTGGAGAAAATCGACTGAACAGTTTACCCGTAGCGTTGTCCACAGACAGACGGACGGACAGACGTCTTGTCGTCAATGGATTTTTCGGTATCAAGGACTCACAAAACATGGATTCTAGCTACACCATGTGCTAGAAAATATTTTTTTCTAAATTTACCATTTGAATTTATTCTTTTTTCGTTTGCCAAGGCCCTATAATAAATTTTTCTGTCGAAAATTCGCATTTTTTTTCGCGCAGCATGACATAACTTTCTCTCTACCGTGGTAGCAGTAGCGATAAAGTAAAATTGATGAGTGAGGAAACTGGCAAGATAAACTAAGCCATTTTTTATTTCATATATTGTGAAAGTAAACCTGTTAACATTATTCTTTCAAGTTGTTAAAGCTTATAAATTAATTTAACAACTTTTTAAAACCACGTTTGAAGATTTGTTGTTTTCTTTTCGTAATACAAATCTTCGAAGTGTATTTCAGCGACCGTTATACATCTTCGCGCATTCGAAAAACGCGGGAAACAAATCGTAGGACGAAAGTAGCGCTTCATGCGACTGCGAATGTACTGAGAAAACGCCAAAGCTCGATTTCTGCCTGTTTCAGCTCGGTAACGGTTATTTCGTGCTTGTTGTTGCTTAAAAACTGAGTAAATCAGGCGCGTGTGATGTATTAGCGTTGTTGGTGGATATTGATTTAGTTTTCAAACATTTTTAACTTCAGGAGTGATACTAATTTTCATCTGTTGTACGACAAAAATGATATCTTGTCCTTGCTTCCTGTTGCAATCATTTGCCGTTTTTGAATGATTAAGAGGGATTCTTTGAAGAATAATCTATGTTTATGTTCGTCACCTAATTTGCATTGAAAACAATATTAAAGTAGCCGAGAGTGTAAGACAAATATTAAACACAAGGTATGTGTAGTACTTTTATGCGTATTTCTGTAAGAGCGGCTTGTTGATACAATTTACGACTTGCTATACGTTTCGTGTATCGAAAGATGGTACAGATTGTTGTGGTGGACTTCGCTTCCTCAACCTATCAATTTACATAGACATCTTTCGGCAATTTTCGAATTCTAATGTTCATGATGAGCTTGGTACTGTTTCATAAAAACTAGTTTGAAGGAAATTTCAACGTTGCCTCTGGAGTATTACATTTAGATTATTGTTTGATTTTTATTATTGTTTTGTTTTCCTCATTTTCAACAGCAGTGAACAGAAGAAATATTGTGAATTCTATCATGTATAAAATATGTAAATGGAAAGTCGTTCACTGGTTAAATATTTTAAAATTCTTGTTTGAGTTTGTTGTTTTATATAATACATTTTTGAGCAAATGAATTAAGTCATATGGACATTTTGAAGCTAACATGCAGTCTCATAATTTAGAAATATGTGGAATTGAAGAAAATTAGTGTTTGTATGTACACAAAAAATTACCTTTTTATTGAAGTTATTTCTTTGTTAACAATAACAATTATTTTCGTCAAAGTAAGCCATCTTCATTGGGAATCGAAACTGAGTCTGCTGGTTTTATGCCCAGATGCTCTAACCACTGAGCTACCAAGATGACTAATGCTTTGAAGAGTTTCTTAGGTCTTATGTTTTGCTTGGTACTTAGTACTAGTGTGTTGCCACCCTCCTACCTTTTTGCAAGAGCAATTGTGACATGTTTACATGTGGAACGTTATTCCGATGTAAATGTATCAACTTTGGGGGCTCAGGGCATCAATTGATGCCACTGCAGTGCCTCTGACCAGGAGGTCCTAGATTTCCAGTCCTGTCGATGGTAGGAGTTTTTACTCCAACTAGATAGTGAGGTCAAATTCAGAAGCTGACTTGAGAATTCTAGTGTCTAGTTGCTTCAATCAGTAGTTTTCTATGGTTTCACCGATCAATATCAGGTGAATGCTGGAGCAGTACCCCAACAAATGGACTGTGTGCAGTCTTTCGTGCCTCTTTCTTGCCCTATCCTCACTCCTTACACTTAGGTTTTTCTAACCAGGTCAATGACACTTCATCAGCTGTTAGTGTCATCCAATTGAGTACTAAAACATCATCACAGTGATGACGTTTAAGTTCCTAATTGGACGAAACCATATCAGCGGTCATCAGCCAGGTTACAGAAACCCAAGTGTACTTGCACACACTTCCTCACATGTTAGGACACCAGTTGGGACCTTAGAGCTTGATCCGTCTGGGTAGTGCTTTGCTGGTTGGGGAAAATCCTACAAGCCAACATGTAGGTTGGTACTCTATCTGCCCTTCAGCAGGGGAAGATTAGCCACCACCATGTTAAAAAACATACACTACACTTTAGAGTCTGATGACCTTGATAGTTGATGGACCTTTGGAAACCAATCCGTCAATTTGATGTGATTGCCTGTCCAACAAGGTTACACATTTTTTACAAGAAGTTTTAAAATTTGTTTAAATTACTACTTGGAAATCACATGCAATTCCTGAACTTTGCTAGAAAAATTACTTACCAATTGTACTGTTATTCAATTGCCACTGCTTTGTCACATTGTTGGATATGGAATTATGAGATATATTTACTTAGTGGAACATACTTCTGAAGTAACAGTCTATCCAACATGATGACTTGGTAGTGATAATCAAATAACTGTACATTAGAAAAACCTTAATTTTTTGTGGAAAGTTTAGGAATTACTTGTGATTAGTATGTGGCATGCAAACTTGAACAATTTAAAAAATTTTAAGATGTGATGATGCAGGCTTACTACAGGAAAGCTGAAGATCTGGTGAAATCTTTATGAAGATATATAACTGATTTTAATGTTTTATAAACTTTTAATCCTTTGTACTGTAATTATTATATACAGGTCAATGAATATACATTGAAAGTCTGTCTATTGCAAGCACTCCTGTTTTCTTGTCTAACGTCATTATTCAGATCGGTTACTTGTTCACTTTCTCGTGTAAGTACATATACAGTGGGTGGACAACGAATTAGGAATTTCCATAAATTCTTATGTTTTATAGCGTAATTTCAGTTTTTATATTATATTTACTTACCATATGTCAAAAGTTATTAACTAATGTACTGATTTTCACATTACTTGTGCAATCTAATACTTGGAAGCGTCTTTTGCTTTAATAACTGCCATAATGCATCTGGCATTCTGTTGTCTATCCTTGCCACAAATTAAGTAAAGCAGCATCATGACGCCATACTCGTTCCAGATATCATTTATGTTCAAGAATGTTTGTGATCATTGGACTACTAGCATTACTCTTCACAATATTCTATATCCCTTCTATGGGATTTAGGTCTTGGCTGATCCCTGGCCAGCCTATTACTTTCATGACTAACTGCTGCAGATCACTCATGTTAAATTTTGAAGTGTGGCATGGTGCCCCCATCCTGCATGAAAATTCCATCATTTCTGGATACACTCTTTTGAGGAATTCGGCAATTATCCAGAACAAATTTATATTGTTCCTTCCTCAAGGTACCTTCAATGGCCCAGTGCCATGGGCAGATATCACGCCATACGTTTACTGGGGTATTTCATAGTCCTTAATGCACTCAGACGTAAACTGCTCTCCAGATTGTCTCCATACTTTCTGGTGCCAATCTTGCATGATTTCCACCATCGACTCATCTGAGAAGCAAACCAGCAACCAAGGAAATGGATGGAGTAGAAAGTGTAAAAAAATCAGTTATTGAAAGTATTTTTTAAATTTTAATGTCGCAACAGAGCGAGTGTAATTCATAAAGCGTAAGAACATCTACTTTTGACGTTATTTGCAGTCCGTTCTCAATGCCTCAAAACCGAAGATAAATGCTTTCTTATCATTGCTCTTGTTAACTTTGCCCTTTGTATTGGTCAGTGGAATTGTAAACCACATCTGTTATATCGACTATGAATGGTCTTTGTGCTTAAATTACAACCTGCATACTTAAAAGATCAGGAATGATCTCAACAGTAGCCTTTCGATTACACAAAGCAATTTTTAAAAATATTCGTTCCTGCCTTGGCATGGTCTTTTTCAGTCCTCTACAGTTTTGCCGCTTTGTATAAGTGGTTCATCTAATTCCACCTTTCTTTTAATCATTCCAACACTTTGTAGAGAAACATTATATGAGGTGCGTTCGCTAAGTAACTTGTTTCGATATGAAAAACAATTATCTGAGTTTTGTAACGTACCTTATTTTTCGACATAATCCCCTCGAAGTTCAGCACATTTGACCCAATGTTTCTCCAGGTTCAGGATCCCTTCTCTGAAGTGATTTTCTTCAAGACCCTCGAAATAGTCATTGACTTTCTAGATGACTGCTGACAAATTTTTGTCCAGCCAGGGAAGTTTTTAATTTTGGGAACCAATGAAAGTCCGAGGAGGCCAAATCAGGTGAGTAGGGCAGATGTGGAAGCAGTTGGAAACGAAGTTCAGTCAATTTTTGCTGGGCGATATGGCTTGAATGTGCTGGGGCGTTATCGTGATGGAACAACACTTTTTTCTTACCATTCCAGAACGTTTATCCGCGATAGCTGCCTTGAGTTTGTCCAGAAGTGATGCATAGTATTTTCCAGTGATGGTTTTTCCCTTTTCTAGGTAGTCTATAAGAAGAATACCTTTAGCATCCCAAAAGATTGATGCCATCACCTTCCCTGCTGATGGATTGCATTTCGCCTTCTTTGGAGCCGGTTCTCCTCTTGCAATCCATTGTTTTGACTGCTGCTTTTTTTTCTGGAGTGTAATGGTGAATCCAAGTTTCGTCCATGCTAACAAAACGACGCAAAAAATCCGCTGGATTTTGCTTGAATAGCTGCAAACATTCGACAGATGTTCTCATGCGATTTCGTTTCATCTCTGTAGTCAGTAATCACGGCACCCATCTTGCGCAAAGCTTGTTCATACTCAATTCATGATGCAAATTAAAATGCACTCGGTCATTTGAGATACCTGTGGCCTCTGCTAACTCGCTCACTTTCACTCGTCTGTCTGGATCATGGATTTTGTCGATTCAATATCATGGATTTTGTCGATGTTTTATGGTGTCACAGCTGTTTTTGGAGCCCCAGGTCTTGAGGCATCTTCGATGCTTGTCTTGCCTCGCTTAAATTCGTTGACCCAAAGTCTCACCATCTCATACAAAGGGCATGAATCACCCATTGTAGGCGCTATTCTTTCATGGATTTCTTTCGCGTTTTTACCTTCCATAAAAAAGAATTGGATAACACCACGAATTCCAGTTCTAACCATCTTTCACACTGACTCACAAATGCTTTTGTTCAAGTCACTGTCCAACAATGAGCTAGAGTGATAATGACTTGCAACAATGCAATTTTACTGTATATTGTTGTAACTTTAAATTAAAATTCACAGAAGTTGCTTTCGTCATCTCTTAGTATGCGAACCAAGTTACTTATCGAACGACCTCCGTATTTCCTGGCCATTTCACTCTCTTTAAGTTCGAAAACTTCAACACAACCTGACTTTCCCTTTCTTTTCCTTGGACCCAGGACTCCTCTTTTACCCATTGCTATTGCATATGCTAATAACAAATGTCAAACTCAATTCATACGACATTTACTCGGAAAACTCGGATAATTGTTAACCCACTTAGTTAATTTCAACAAAACAACTTTCTTTCTCAGCTGTGTGAATAAACAAAGAGAGAAAACAAAACTCTGTCACTACGAATGGCAGCACTTACATCACATGCCGCGAAAAACTTGAGACTTTTATGATATCTAGCGGTGACATTGAATTTCTGCCTTATTCAAGACGAAGAGCCCTACATTCATTTCCTCTCAGACAAATAAACTGAGTGGCTATAAAGTTGCTAAAAAATCCTGAAATGGGATCAAACATATATATTCCTAATTCATTGTTAATTGACTGTATATGGGATGATAATATACACAGTATATAGAGAGTTATTTAATGTGTCAAAAATGGTAACTTTTGAACAGAAAAACTCGTATCGTGAGGCATTGATAGAGAAAAAGTGGATAAATCTTGTTCCTATACGTAGTAAATTACTTGCACTCTTAACATGTTGTGCGGACAGGATCCATGATTTGTGGGTCCTTGATCCTGCAAAATTGGTTTCCAGTGAAACATCAGTCAGTCTGACTACTTGTGAACAACAATATCTCCTGAACTATTTGTATGATTTTTTCCAAAATGAATATTCCTTGGTTGATATGGCTTGACTGGAAGCTCTGTGATTATGAGAAACCTTTTAAATTTTGGGAGTTCTTTACAAGAAGCCCGTGGGATATTTTCAAACTTTTCTTCAAAATGGCTCCAAATTTATTCTTTAAATTTCTTTTTCCTGTAAGAATAGAGTGAAATATATTTACAAAGGCTGCGTAGGTCTGATTTTTCACTGTTAACTCTGCATTTTCAAAAATTGCAAAAGTTGGAATTTTTTTCAGTGTCTTCCTAGAGCTATGGTATTGAAAAAAATTTTTTTTTCAAATGAAATTTGTACTTCTTAATTACTTCTTTCATTAACATCTCACAATTCTTTTATTTTTAGTTGTTTTCCTGCAATTTTGTATGAAATACAGGGAGTATTTAAAAAAATATCAAAAACAAGAATTTCTCAAAGAGGCTCCAAATTTTTTCTCTAAACATTTGTTAGGGATAGTACTAAATGTACTGATTAAGATCGCAAAAATGCCACTTCGCTATATTGTGGTTTTTCAAACTTTTTATGTGAAAACGAGCATAAGATTATGCATTTTCAGAAACCCTCAAACTCCATTTTCTTGAAAATGGATTCAAATTTTTTGAATGGGTAGTACACAGTAATACTCTTTCTGGAAAACTGGGAAAAATCGGGGAATTTCATTCTTGAGAAGTCAGGGAATTGCAGAAGAATCATTAGAAGTTGGAAAATTTTGATACAGTTATATAACTAGATATTTTTCCTTAAAAAACAAAATAGTCGAGCAAAAAGTACTGATTGAATTTTTATTTGTTGAGAAAAAAAAAAATACTTCGTCTCAGAAATCAGAAAGCTGACAAAGTAGTATCAGCATTGCTTTTAATATTTTTTTCAATAATAGTGTGACATTACAGATCTTATCAGTGAAACAAAAAATGCACTGGAAAACCGCGAAGTCAGGGAAATTTGTTCCAGGAAATGAGTGGCCACCCTGTAGTGCTAAATGGACTGAATAACATGACGTAAATGCATATTGGTGTATTCTTTTGTTTCCTAATAAATTACAGAAATGTAATTTTTTTAAAAAAATCTCATGTCATTAATATTTACATTACATTTTTATACATAATTGCATTTGCGAGTCGAAGTACTGCAAATGATTTCCAATGAAGTTTCTTGAAAACTCTTTATTTCTGCGAGGAAGAGCTTCAAATTTCACATTTATAAAAACAAAGGACAATTTTTTCTAAAATGGCTTCAAATTTCTCAATGAAAATTTCAATATAGGACAAGGTTTTACCCTTCTATAATATTCTTTAAAGTCCTATTTAATTTCTACCAATAGGGGACAGAAAAATTGAGAAAATGTGAAAAATGTACTTTGAGTGGCAGTAGATGGCAGATGGGAAGAGAAAACTTAGAAGCTAGCCCAGTCCAAAGAAGTTAGAAAACTAGTACAAGAAATTTAATAAATTAAATAAATAAAAAATGTCCAGTATCTAATATATTTAGGTGTCTATCTCACCAGCATCTTATTAATATTAATAATAGTACAAGAAAGTTGTGCCATTTGGGAACACCTAGTTTTTGTATGTCTGAGAATGTTAAATTCTTGATAAACTGAAGGGAGGAGGGTTAAGAGACTGCAAAATGTGTAATGAATGCAGATTTTAATTTTTACGGAGAGTATTATAGCTGATGTTTTGTTTCTTTTGTGGTTTTATGAATTTGTATTTTTAAATAATTGTTTCAGTTCTCTATAAACATGGATTCTACTGTGCTATCTGTAAGTTGGAAAGATCATTCCGGTGCACTAACTGAAGTTTGTAAAACTTTATTGGACAACAATTTCTTGGTTGATTGCACAATAGCAGCTGAGGGAAAGGCTCTGAAAGCACATAGGCTGATATTGTCTGCCTGCAGTCCTTATTTTCAGGTAAGGTGCAATTATTTATTAACTATACAACCGTAGTGTGTAGTAAAAGTGTGCTGGTTTCAGAGTTATGCATAAGATTGCTACAGGAACTTGTGTTGCAATGGGTGTTTGAGTCGGTTAACTTGTGGCAGTTATCAAACTTTATTATTGTAATCTTGTAGAAAAAAGAGCATTTTTTATAAGAATTTTCTGTGAACATAAATTAATATACAGTGAAACTCCGTTTATATGTTTTGCACTTATACATGTTCATGTTTATACATTTGTTTCATTCGTAAGTCTTGGATAAATTCCTATACTTTCATGCTAAATTATTTCAGATATGCCTTTTACATTTGTATGTTTGTCAAACTTATACGTTCATAATGGAAGTCCCTTTAAGACTAAATTTATGCAATTATATTATAATGCAATTATTCACAGATACCCTTTTGTCAGTGTGTTGGAATGCTAGTGCACCCTATCTAGGCACTGTGTTGAATTACTATTTAATATGCAGTATATATACTTTATTTTACTATTACTTATTACATTACGAACGTGACTTATTATATTAAACGTGTCTAATCTAAAGCTGCATTGAGTGTTTATTCAATTAAGATCACACTGCACTGGCACAGCACTGTCCTTCACTTTACTGCACTTCACTTCCCTTTAACACATAAAACCTTCCCACTTATTCCACATATTTCCTTCATTATTTCTCTGCTCTACATTGCATGACACCTCACTTCACTATATAAATTAAAATTCTTAGTTAACGCCCTCATAAACTTAGAAAGACCCTAAATTAATTTCCTAAACTGTTCAACACTCTGAGGTCATGGTTCAAAGGTTTTTGCTGTTTTTTGACTATTCCAATCCCTTATCATTCGATTTGTGAAAGACAATTTCCAGTCATCTGTTTTCTGTGGACGTAAATTTATTTTGTGCCTCTGACCCCCTCTACTGATGTACGTAGGAATACTTAACCTCCGTTTAATTTCTTTCCAATCTGGATGACCGCTATAAGCTTTATACAAAGCACTGAGTCGCCTGTTTTTGAGTAAATCCCACCTTGCCATTTTCTTGTCCCTGAAAGTAAATTTAGCTGTCCTAAGATCCTTTCCAAATTCTTACACTACATAATTTTGTGCGGATCCCAACAAATTGCTCCATATTTCATTATTGGACGAACAAGTGATAAATAAGCAATTTCATTCGCTTTTACTGTACTCTTGTTTTAAGATGTGCATTACAAAATGAAGAGATCCTTGCGTTTTCCCTACAACAAAATCTATGTGCCTTTTCCAGTTTAATGTACTGTCGAAATAGGTACTTGCATGGAGAAACTCCTGGAATAATGTTTCTTAAGTGGTAATTTGTTTCGCTGTAATTATGATCCCTGCCAAAAGTGATGGATTTGCTTTTAGAGCTACTTATGCTCATGCCATTATTTTCTGCTCAGTAATGTAAAGCATCAAGATCCCGTTGCAGCATTTTTTCATCTTTCGAATTAATAAAGCAATCGTCTGCAAATAGCTGAACATTTGAAATTAATTGCGTTGGCAAATCATTAACGAACGCTAGAAATAGAAGAGGTTCAATTACAATCTTGTGTAAAATGGAAACATCCCGAAACAGGAATTTTTTTGTGTTTCGATCGACTCCAGTTTAGACAGATTTTACTGTATCCTTTTTACAGTATTAACACCTACACAATGTCATCATTTGGGTTAAGAACTTTTTAAGCTGTTGAAGGCAATAAAAAGAATGCTTCCATCCTCTACCTGGGGTTTTAGAACTCTGCATGGCCCTAATTTTGGGTATAGGCATTTTTTTTCTTTTCATTTTTTATAAATGGGGTTGGTTTTTACCATGGCTCTTACTTATAATAAACTAATATCATTAGTTATAACTAAGGAACTTGGAAATTCATATTTTGGAGGGAAAAGATACCTCCATTTAATAATTGTCGTAGTTTGCTAGGCATTTTAAATGAATTAAAAGTTTTTTATTTTACATTAGGGCTTACCCATCAAAAATGATGGGGAGGAAATCACTCCCATATTAATAATTCATTAAAATTAATACTAAAACGTGTTTTAAATTCTTTAGTAGTAAACTTAAGGTTGAACCACAATAGATTTAACCCAACAAACTTACAAATTCTTGATTTTATCAGTTAGTGAATTGAAGTAATTATAGTTAAAATTCATGTTTCAAACAAACAACTGTGCTAACTGAAATGTGTAACTGTGTTAGTTTGACACAACTGATATTTTCTGGAACTAATCTATATTTAAAGAAGAAAGAAAATTTTTGACAGTTTTACATACTCAGTTATACACACAAAGTTTGGGTGTATACACACAGACACCCATGCGCACAATTGATACTATTCTATTGTCTATTTTATCAATGTTTGATAGGTCTTAGGTTGACAATTCTAAGTAATAAAATCTCAGCTAAAACTGCTGCAGAGAAACAAATCTATTTTGAATATGTACTAATAATCAAGCAATAGTTTTGGTATTTTCTTTTAAAAAATAAATTAATAATTCCTCATAGGTAAATTTTAATAAAATTAAAAGGATATCATTCTTTTGAGTGGAAACAACTTCTACAATTTTTAGATTTTAAGAATAAGAATCTAAATAAAAAATGCAGAAGTTTTTTTAAGAAACTGAAAAACTAAATTTTTAGAAACTGTTGTAGAAATAATGAAGAAAGAAAATGACTAAACAATAAGATACAGACACTGTCTATATTGATACATCACTGACAAATGAATATAAAATGTTGAAAGAAAGAAAAAAAGCAATACTTGTTATTATAGTTTTTTGTCAACAAACAAGAGAATCCCCAAACGAAATTAATTTAGGGAAGCTTATTAATGTTGCTGTGCTTTACTAATTAGTGTCTATGGCTATTGAACACCGAACAAACACAAACTGCGACACCCAATTGTGCTCTGCAAAAACTACCAGATTGTACCGCCAGACGTCATTCACAAAGCTCATTTCATAGCAACGTAGTTGATTTTCAATTTGTTGTTGTTTAGGGGGACATCTTATTCAAAAAGCTTTTTGGCAGCCACAACAGTTTTGGATTGAGATGCCACTAGTTATGTTAAGAAAGTATCTTAAAGTAGCTAACACATGAAGTTACCTATTTTCCAAAATATAAAACTACTGTACTGAATTTTTGTGAGAAATGGAGACCTTAAGAGTTTTTAAGCCTGATCACAATTTTTCTTAGTTTAATTGTTCTTATTTGTTTCAGTAGAAAAAAACAAACTTTCTCATACTGCCTAACAGTTTTGATTCAAAATTTCCTTGAGAATTAATCAAATTCGATAAAACAAAACCTTTTAATAGGCTAAAATAGGTTTATACCATTATTAACTCCCTAGTTAGTTCAGTGAAAATACATTGAAAGCAGATGGTTTCACCATAATTTCTCCAGGAATGGGGGAATTCTTACAGTAGAGGTCAGAATCCAAATCTCACACCCTTCATTACAATACTTTGTAGGGAGTCCGAAGACCATAGTGCATGGACTTCGGACTTCCCTTCCTGTGGGAACTTGAGATTTTGCTTCTTAATCCATGCCAATAATGAAGAAATACATAATTTCCACAGTATCAATCACAATTTATAAAAAATATATAATTTTATGATATAAACAGGTAAAATGATGTAGCCGTTTGTGTTGTGTGTGGTTAATGTTTACCTGCCAGAATTGCCTTGTATCACTATTGTTATATCTTTTATCCCGATGAATAAGCTGATAAGTCAAAAAAACTTAATTTTACAGTAGAGCAAAAAAATCTTTCGACTGAAGTAAATCAGGGATTAATGATAATCAAAAGAAACTGTGTAGGTTTTGTTGGAATATCATTAATCCTCGATTTACAGCATTTATTTTGTGTTTTTTTGTTCACCTGTAAAATGAAGTTCTTTTCACTTATCAGTTTATTCACTGGAGTCAAAGATATGACTGATGTTATGGTCTTGAATTATCTATAGATTAAATGAGAGCCTGTTATTTTTGTTACAATAAAATTATTCAGGAATGTATTCAAATTTCTTTTGTTGTAATATTTATCTTACCCATCATTGTTGAAAATGTTTACTACATTCTTCAAAATTCAAGTAAAGTGATTTTTTTAGGGACATCTACCTCATGACAAGATAACTAAACCTAAATACATTTGTTTAATATGATTTATTTTCAATACAGAGAGAAAAAACTTCTAATAAAAAATATTGAAAAATTTCAAGAACATAATGAAATGTATGTTGCAAGTATCTAGAAGAAAAAGTGAAAGAGAAAACGGAAGGGGCAGTTTGACATCTTGGAAAATGATTTTTTAGGTTTTAATCTATTTTATTCTGTATTTTTTATCGTCCTTATTTTAATACACATATGTGTCAATCATATTTTCAATTTGTGATGTCATTCTTCACACATGAATCCTAATGAACATAAATATGATGAAAATGAGTTATGATTCTAAAATAAGCTAAATCGTAAATTATAAATAATTATTAAAAGTTGGCTTAGGAAAATTCTTTCTTCATTTGAGTAAATCGAATTTTACTGACCTGCGCTCAGTTTCTAATGTTGCTGAATTTATTGCTACCAATTGGATTAATTCTTATTTCATATTAAAAATAAAAGGGGGGCTATTTTCTTCTTAACTAAGTGATGAATATCGTTTAACCTATATCTTGGAAGGAAGTCCCAGAAACTGTTGGAGATGTGTTTGCCTCAAAGCTCCAGAAAATTCAACTTGTATTTTGATTTTGTAATTACAGAACATTTTCTGGAATCAAATCTTGTAATTACAAGATTTTATTCCAGAAAATGTTCTTGATGTATACATTACATCGAGAACCTGTTGTAACGTTTTGTGTGTGTAGTCAGTTATATTTTAATAATAGTGTTTTTGAGTTGTTTTGCCTCTCTGATCTCGAAAATGCCTCCCTGTTCTTGAAAATTCAGCTTGTTTCACCATTTTGTATTTTTTAATTTGTTTGTTAATAGATGCTGTTTGGTGAAGATTGTGAGAAGCATCCAATTGTTATTCTTCAAAATGCATCATTCGAGACTCTCAAGGCCATGATTGATTTTATGTACCATGGAGAGACTCAGGTTCCAGAAGAACGCTTGGAAGCATTTCTTACTCTTGCAGAAACATTGCAAATCAAGGGCCTGAATGATTCTTCAAAGAAGAATGTATGTAAAGTTATAAAAAGAAACAATATCATACTTATTAAATGTAATTAACTTTCTCAATCTTTGCTTGGTGAGAAGTGATCAGGACCTGTACAAGTGTGTACACCGAATACCGACATCTATTTTCCATTTAAAAAAGTGCCTTAATTGTAATTTAATCACTTCCATTAATGATTCTTTTGAACCTTGAACCTGTTATATATTTGACCTCAAAAGGAAACGTTGATATATTTTTTCAAAACTTTCTCATTATAGTGACCTTATTTCTGTGGGATAAAATGGCGATTTTTCAACATAAAAACCCTTATTGGCAGGCCTTTGTAACAGAAAGTGGATAAACATTGTTCCTATACTTCGATTTATTTAGAGCTGCCCCTGATGTAAATCAGCTGTTACAGTGTCATCCAATTGGGAGCTCACATGTCATTATGGTGATGTTCAACCTTCCGATTCGAGGGCACTGTAACAGATGATTTACATCTCGGGCAGCTCTAAATAAATCCAACTAAAAGTTGAGTAAATTTCTTCCTCCAATATATGTAGTCAGAATCTGTATTTTGTGGGTCCTTGATACTGAAAAATCAGTTGACAACTAAATATCAGTCTGTCTGAACAAAGCTAAGGGCTAAACCGTTAGCAGGATTTTCATCAAAATTAATTCCTTAATTGATCTGACTGATGAATTTGGAAGAATATTTTTTTATCTTTGAAGGTACTTTACATAAAGCATCAGCATTTTCAAAATTTTCTCAAAAATAACTTCAAATTTTTTCTTTAATTTTTTTCCTCTGATAGAGCAAGAGATACCTCAAAAAATGGCAAAGGTAGCATTTTCTTTGAACTCTCTAATTTGCGAAAGATGAAAATTTTTTTGACATCGTCCTACAACTGTAATAATGAAGATAAACAATTTTTCATTAATGAAATCTACTCATTAGAAACAAATCTTCAAATAAGACCATGTTAAATTTTTCAAAAATATGGGTAACTTTTGTGAGAAATAGACAATTTTTAAACATTTTATTATTTTCTGAAAAACAGCTCCAAATTTTTTCTTCAAAGTTTTTTGTTGTATGTAGCAAAGAACAGATAATTAAATGGTGCTAATCCCATTTTTGTTGAACTTTTAATTTAAAAAGTTGCTAAAAATCATAATTGCTGAAGTACAGTATCGATGATTGACATTTTTTTGGTTAAAGGAAATCTGTTCTAGAAAATCAGTATGTTAAAAAAGGCAAGTATAATTTTTTTAAAGGTATGAGTAATTTTGTGTAATTTTTGTAAATCTTCAAAATTTGCAAATTTGTTATGGTCACACATCATTTGCTAGTCTTTCACAAGATATAAGATTGTAATACATAGGCAATACATATAGCTT
Organism: Teleogryllus occipitalis; assembly: GCA_011170035.1. Lineage (NCBI taxonomy): Eukaryota > Metazoa > Arthropoda > Insecta > Orthoptera > Gryllidae > Teleogryllus > Teleogryllus occipitalis. The sequence goes on from BLKR01007668.1 coordinate 31,504, forward strand.
GAAATTCTGAAAATTCCTTTTCACTGTTGGGAGGTTTTTATGACTATATGAAACACATTTCAATTACTGAATTTGTGTTGATGATATTGGCTTTAAATGAATTAGTTTTTGAGTTTTATAAATAATGATTGAGATGTGTTAAGGGGACCAGGTACTGCCTATACTGGCAATCTTGAGTTCATCTATTTTAGGTACACTCATCTCTGAAACCTGTTTGACTATAGCCCTAAGATGTGGCCCCCTTTATACTTTTTTATTTATTTATTTTTTTTTTACTATAGCCCTAGAGGTGTTTTTTTAATTTTTTTTTACTACTGTTTTGGTGTTCTAAGAAGTTTGTTGAATATACTTCAAATGAAAAGCTTGTTTTATTTAATATTCATAATTTTTTTACCATGAACCCCCAAAAATATGAAATATCAGAGGAATATTCTCATTTACAGCCTAAACTTTTTGATAAACATGAATGAAAATGCCATTAACAGATAAATCTAATCCAATTTTACTTATGGTATTCATTTGAAGCATTTAAGAAACTCAAACATTTAGGTACACTCTTTGTTAAAGAGCATATTTAAATTCTGACAAGTGCAGAAAGTGAGAAATTGAGATTTAAAGTTTATAAATTAATTTACTTACTTTAATAACCTCTAAGTTAATACAGAGGATTTGAATTTTGTTCATTGGGAGCTCTTCTTTCTCTTTCCCTCTGTTCGCTTTAAACAAATCTATTGGCATTTTTTATTCTTATAGTGTCCATCGGTTCAAAACGTCTTGCTGTGTTGCAACCTATTCCCAAATGCTCCAAAACTTCCGACCTCTCAATATTCCTTTATTAAATATTAGAACTGCAACAAGAATTCATATCTTTAATATCCTGAATTCTACAAAAATTCCTTTTGGTCATTTAATACCAAATTAAATTATTGAAAGTTTCATTTACATTCAGAATTTTTCCATGTAAACACTCTTAATAAATCAGTTCTTGGAAAATCATGATACACAGGTTTCATTACATCCATTACATCTTGTGCCAGACCATGGTATTTGTAACTTGAATAACATCAGTCAAATTCATGTTTTGAAGAAGTCAACATAAGAATGGGTGTGGTTACTGATGTGCAGTATATCGCATATGTTCATAAAAAAAACACTTTTTTACCCCCTAGCAAAATAAAAAGTACTTCTGAATTCTGTAGAATATAGGGAATAAAATACATAAAAAACAAAAATTGATATTTTGATCCAATCCAGCTTACCTGGACCCCCTTAATATGGGCAGTGCAGTATTGAAATATTACAACACTTAATAATGCGAGAAAGTACATGCTGTTGTAGCACCTCTGATTTTTCTTTTCTTTCTTTAAATCTCTCCTGTTCTCTCTTCTCTCCCTCTCTCTCTCTCTCTCTCTCTCTCTCTCTCTCTCTCTCCTAATCTCTCACTCCACTCTTCTCTCCTCTCATAATCTCTCCATCCCCTTCTCTCCTCGTAATCTCTCACTGCACTCCTCTCTCTATCTTAATCTCTCACTCCACTCCTCCTCTCTCCACACTTTCTCTCCTCTCTCTATCTTAATCTCTCACTCCACTCCTCTCCACACTTTCTCTCCTTTCTTTCCTCATCTCCTAATCTCTCACTCCACTTTTTTCTCTCCCTCTCCCCTTCTCTCTTCCCTCTTCCTGTCTCCCCTTCTCTCTTCCCTCTTCCTGTCTCCCCTTCTCTCTTCCCTCTTCCTGTCTCCCCTTCTCTCTTCCCTCTTCCTGTCTCC